>JAIUSX010000114.1:3000000-3192500 GCA_026573805.1 Hesperophylax magnus
GGACTTGATACATCAAATTGAATAAAATCACTTACGTTTATTGTTATTATTTATATACATATCCACGTTTAAGTGAAAACCTAGCCACTCCAGCGATTGGTGTCATATATATACATTTACCATATTATTTAATAAATTAATACCATTCCTCAAAACATTAATATGGTAACATATGAAAATGCTTACTGCTGTTTAAAGACAATGATTCCTCGTAAATTTCACTGTTTATCCCATATTTTAGGTTCAATAAATTATGGCAAGCGATCGTTTAAAAGGGTTTTGCAAACTTAGTATAATATGCCGAAAATCGCTCGAGTGGATAGGTAGTATTTCATAATTGCACCTTTTGTAGCTTTAAGTAGATAGACTTTATCAGAACTGTTTTATTTTATAGATACTAGCACAGACTCGTGAAAATTACGGATTGTCCAAATTCTCGAAAAATCAGTTGTAATTTTGAAAATGACAATTTAAGTCTCGGCGAAAGTTTTAGATTTCACTGAACCGGAGTCACAAACGAAATTAGTATTTTCAATTGTTATTCTCTTTTTTTGGTCTTCAATTTTAAATGTCATTATTTTATTGATCAATGACATAACCTCCCTAACACTCTTGAATAAGTATTTTTTAAAAAGGTTTATAATGCCAAAACATGTCCGTGTGGAATTTGAAGATAAATCAATAATTGTAGTATTGCTTGAGTTGGTCTCATGTAAGTGATGTTGATGGCCATTTTTGAGTGCTGTACCTTACAATCCTAAAATTCTCAATTCCATTGAAATATGCGAAATAAAATTCCGGAGACTTATTTTTTATCATTATTTAAATCGTAATCGTTGAATATCAATTTGTTCTCATAAAGTTTTGTTTTCCAAGCAATTAAATGAATACCTCTATAAATTGGAATTTTAAAATAGGCAAATACATTTTATTATCTACTGGCCCAATTCGTTTAATCATCCAACTCAAATGTTTGTATCACGGCCCAATCAAAATCCAATTATGACCTAAATAATTATTCAATAATGTTCACTGAAATTACATTATTAAGGGTTTCGAATCACACTGATTATGGGTAGGGATGTGATGAATATTTATATTCGCTCGTATTAAATTTATAATAATGCAACCAATCACAAAATTGATAAATGATTGACACCGAAATAAGAGTTCTCGATTTGGTGTAAACTTTCAACAGCATCAACCGAAAAACCTTCTGTTAAACTTGATAAGATTTTTAATCATCATCAAATTCATTTTTTATTATTATTTTCAGTCTTTTCCACGGTGTATCAGGAGATCGGGGACGTACCAAACTTATGCCTGCTTTACACGATTTGTTTTATTATTTATTTCTCCAGTATATTTCACGTAGAAACCAAGAGAAAGTGATATTTCGAAAATGTGTATAAATTCTGTAAAAAATATTAGTTAGAATACTATTATTCCTTCAAGGTTTTTCTCCACTTTCAAGTCTAGAGTTGATAATTAACATAAGTAGAGTCCAAAAACTACTAAAGTCTTACAGTTGCTATAATCACTGTGCATCGAAATGCGTGCCTACTGTAAATCTACCTACTGATTTTTTTGCCAAACAAAGAATAATCGCCGGCTATCCGATCTGAGAGATTCCCGCACCAATTCGAATTCGATAATTTTAAGATTTGTGACATCCCTAATTACGACCTTTCAATTATTTGTTCGATTGATTTGATGTGTGGAAACAAAGCATCAATCAAACGGGACTTAATCAAATATATTATTTGATTGGTATAATAATGAACGAATAAATAAATCTCAGTATGAGCGTGATTACTTTCGAACTACGTAACCTGTCCTTGAATACAATATGTGTATATTAATTTATTCCTTAGGTTTTATGTCATAATCCATAAAACTTGCAGATTTTATTATATTTTAAAATATTACATTTATTTGTACCGTGTAATTTCGATTTGTAATCGTGATTCGTTTTTATATCACTCGGTAGCTGGATTTTACGACTGCTATGGAATTATTATTTTTATCCCTTCTACACAGCCATAAATTCCAAGCCTTCATATATTCCGCGGGAAGCAATTTTTAATGCTTTTCTCGGCATCTTAATAAATCCGCCGCCATAATACTGTAGAAGTTAGGGACCGTTTTACTACTGGTGTATGACTGTAATATCTTCTTTATGCAGGGTATTTGTAATCATTTTTAATGTCTTACTACTTGCCATCGTTTCTGTTTATGACCCATCGAGTTAATGAGATCTGAATCTTATTTGAGATAAGTGGGTCATGAGTTGAGTTTGTAAACTTTTAAATGTGATTACTAATATTGTTGTCTCTTTGTTTTCAGATGAAATAACCACACGACGTGGTCGATTCTCCCCTGCTAGTAATGGAGTGAAATCAGAAAACGACTTGCTCAAAGATATCACTCCAGCCAAAAAGAGCATTTCCCCCAGCAGCCCCTCGAGAACTCCGGCTGTTGCAGTGACCAGACACCCGTCTCCTCGTTCCTTTGCCTCCGCGAGATCTTCATCACACTCACCCCTCTCATCTCCCAGCGCTGTTAAGATACAACAAAAGCGGAGAAGTGTAGAAATATCCGCTAAAATACCCTCGAGGACAAGCCCTGGAACATCATCTACCAGAAGTTCTTCGACGGAGAAGGTACAAAAAACGTTCTCAGACTCATCCAGTAGTGTAAATAGAAAAACTGACACGAAAAACATTAGTGATAAAAGAACAAAAAGCTCAGAAGACAGCAGTACAGAGAACAGATCTCTAAAAGCTGTCACCGTAGATGCTGAACAAAGTCGTATTAAAAAAAGACTGAACTCTAGAATTAGTGATACCAGTCAGTATAACGGTGGTAGCAAGAAAGACAAAGATTTGAAACCTCAAAAAGACGAAAAAGCCAGCAAAATGACTCCGGGAATCAAAGAGGAAGTTCTCCAGAATATTTTAACATCCCCCGTTAACGTAGATAATAAGGCTCTATCTAATACGTCTTCCGTAGATAGTCATATCTCCAAATTAGATAAAACTCGTTCTGCCAATGCGAGGCTTTCGAGTCGAATGGATGCTTTAGCCGCTCTTACTAAAGAGACCTTAGCGAAAGTCGACAGACTAACCAAGAAAAAGCAAATTTCACAAGAGAAGGACGAATCTTGCGCTTCGACTATTGCAGTTGCCGACAGAAATACAAGTGATGCCGATACTAGTTCTAAATTAAAAATAAATAGGCAATTACGCACACCACCCGAAGTAACTAAAAATAGAGTGGAAAACATTAGAAATTCCAATGGTCCGTCTACATCGAGAGCTGTTTCAGAAAGGTTAAGTGATATCGATGCTGTGACTCAGCATCTCATAGACTTTGAAAAACGAAACGCAAATAATTTGATCGATGATCAACACGTAACCCTTCGAAAACATAATGAACCTTCATTATCTTTACTCTCTTACACCCCTGTGTCCATACTTAAAAGAAAGTCTTCACAAGATGAGCACGGTCTAATGGGATTTTCTAATGGAACTGTAGCTACCCCTCCTGTAACCTTTTCACCAAGTGTAGTGGATCCAATACCTTCCAAATCCCGTCGTCACGGACAAGGAATATTGAAGAAACGGCGTAGCCTAGACGAGTCGCAGGTCAATAGACACAGGTCATGTAGTCCAGAGGTTGCATTTGCCGATGACTATAATTTAGATAATTCCAGACCAATTCTCAAAACTCAGAGGAGATCTTCCTTAGAAGAAGTGATTCGAGGTCGCTCGCCCGATGGAATACAAGGGATTCTGAAAAGAAAGTGTAGCCGGGATGGTGAACTTCTGATAGAAGACCAGTCCCTTGAATCGCCAGAGCCCCAGGGAATACTGAAACGAAAATCAAATTCCAGTTCCAGCAGTAGCACAACTTCTTCACACGTGTCCATTGCTCAAGCCGTCATTTTAGCTGCTGCTGGCGGCGCTGAAATTGTTGACGACAAGGATGCCGTGAGACCTATTTTGAAGAAGAAAAGCTTCTCGGAAGAAAGACCCTGTTTCGATACGAGCAACGGCGATATACCCAGACCTATTCTGAAGAAAAAATCTTTAACGGAAACTGATGATAATGATCACGACAGACCCAAAAAGACGATCCTAAAATCTGCCCGCAAGATTTCTCAGGAAGATGGCAACACATCAAGTTTCGACTTGAGTGAAGACGATCGAGGTTCAAGGAGATCTTCAATGCTCAAACATAGGACCCCCGATGGTTCAGAGACTGAGTCCAGCTATCGGCCCATCCTGAAACAACGTGGATCTAGTCAGTCAAGAGAGCATAGTCAATCCCCGAGGCCTCGCCTTTCCTTCTGCTCCGATGACGAGCGAGCTCCGCAGTTTGCCGACGACGCAAACACAACCGGTCAGCATTTCGTCAATCCGAGTTTCTCCCTTCTCCGACGTTTGGAAGCCAACAATTCTTCGAGATCATCGGAAGACACCGACTCCTCCAGACCCTCCAAATTCGAGGCTGGGCGACTTCAAAGTCCATCGAAACTCAAAGAATTTTTAGATAGTGAAACATCTGTACAAAATCAACAGCACTTTCCGAGTGTTGTTTTACGGAGGCGAGACCTTCGCCCCAAGACAGTCGAACGATCAAAGTCATTAGCTTCTAACTTCAGCTCAGAACTAGATCAAATTTTGAAGTTTAGAAGAAGTCACGTGGATGATTCGTGTCCTGAAGATATAAACGATGCCGTGTCTACAAGGGACCCTAGCCCAGTTGTTGATATACCTCCTCCACCTAAAGTTCCACAAAGATTTCCCTCCATAGCTGAACGCATCCAGAGCATGGAGAAGTACCTCGGAAAAGAGTCCAGCGGGCTGAACAACACTACTGGAGCAGTACCCAAAAGACAACCGAGACAGTCTGCGCGCTACAAAACACAGCCTGTCACAGTGGAAGAACTGCAGAACATATCGAGGTGAGTCAACCAGTTTTGATATTAATTTCTCTTCTTGTTTATTATTCATGTTCATAGATAATCACTGGTCACTGGTAACACACCCATTTTAAAATGTAGATCGAGTACGTTGGTCGTGTGCTCAGTTGTATTTAAGCATTGAAAGTGTCAATTTGAAATCGTTTGATTGGCAAGTAACCTTAAAAAACGTAAGTTTCGTTTAATAGTTATTTTTAAAGATTATTTGTGGCAATTTTAACAAGGTTATCTTATTATCTTTTATGACAATTAATCACCAATCAATTGTCGTAAATATTGTCGAAGTATTATCTTTATAAGTTAATCCGATAAATAATAATAGCTTACTACGGCGGTTAAAGTTCTCATCAAGGAGATTTATTTTACAGTCTGATGACGAGCCCATAAACTGTTTCCCCTCAGATGAAATAAATTGGAATGTGTTTGTCGAAGTTTATAGTTGGTTTTATTACGAAAAGATTAAGGAACTTTACGATTCTTTTAGCCTTTGATTTAGATATCTAGTTTGATTGTGTTTTGCTTGAAAATATGAGATTCGCGATCATAATGCGTTGACTAACCGACAAATAGCTTTCTTCTTAACTTCTAACTTCTGGCAAATGACTGCGAACAGTGAATTGAACTGATGTTATTATTATAGAACACATCTTAATGCGTTAAAATATTTGTAATTCGAGTAGAAAATATTGATATTTGAATGATATACTTTGATTTTTAAATACGTCTATTTGAATTTCACTTTTATTTTCGGTAATGGAAGAATGCAGATCTGTCATGGATCTGTCTGTCTGATTTGTCATGGAACTGCGCAAATGATTTCTACATAGAGACATTTAATTGACGTTTTGATTTCCGTCTATGTACCTTCAATACTTTGTTTTGAATTTGCGATTATCTAAAGTACTTCATTTAATTAATACTATATAATTTGTAAATGTCCTTATTAAATTATAATGACTATATTTTGAGTTGTTCAAGCGAACGCATTAAAATCAAATGCATAACCCACACCCTACGATCCCTACGTGGGACCCAATCTTCCAATGGTATGCTATATCCTTGCATGACAGAAGTACGAAATGAATAATATAATGCATTTTATTTGTGAAAACATTAATACTTTTTCATTTTGTGCATTTCATGTTTCACTGTTACTAAATTTGCCAATTAGAGTTGTGCTAACCGCTTTTTTTATTTCACCTGATTCTATTTTCTACCATCGACTTTCGCCTCGTTCGACCAATTTACATAATGAACCATATTAACTCTCATTGGAACACAGTATAAATATTGGCTCAACAAGTGGTCAACTCAACTGGTTGTAAAATTCATTGGGGTGTCATCGAATAGAGAAAAGACACAATCTAACCTACTTAATTCCAGTCGCCTTTTATCAAATATTGCCACCTCCGTGATGTATGAGTTATTTCGTTTTGCTTTATACCTGCAAATTAATGATTTCGTTTTATTTTACCGCACAAGAGTACCTCTGATCCGTGCTATCCGGAGCTAGTGAGATTATAAGGGAATGGGAAGGAGATAGAGAAGAGGAAGATAGGGAGATACCTGGCTATTCAGATCTGATTACCAAATACGGCTAAAACCATTTCAAGGAATGTTTCTCTTTTGAATCATATCAATGCACAAAATACGTTTGTTTTTGTTCTTAGCCATCAAATTACATTATGGAAGCATTAATGTTCTTGTAATTTTTTGCATTTGTTTTCTTTGAAATGTTAAAAAAACTTTTCTCTACACCAAAAGCTTACCAATAACAGGCCCTAAGCAACAAACAAAATAATATTCTATTTGAAGGCATCCTTCAGTCTCAATCGTTTGATTTAAAAAAAAAATAATGTTTAAGAGGTTTGGGTCTAGGATGAGCGTGTGCTGATTCGCGTTTCCACCGCGAGATGGCGGGACATTCCTCGCGAAAACCCCCGGGAATTTTCCCCGAGTGTGTGAATATTGGACGGTGGAAATAATCAGCCGACGCGCGACTTGGATGCCCGCCAAACGCAGGGCATTTCGCGCGATATACTACCGGGCGCCAGGAATCTAACTTACTTTTCATTTAAATATTTGTATTAGGTCCATAAATCTAATGAAACGTCACAATTCAAATTTAGTTTCAATTGTCTTGTCTTTAAAAATCTGTAATTTAAACATTTTCATTAATTGATATTAAAAAATTATATAACCGCACATTCCTAAGCGGCGCAAACTATCTACAACGTCATTATGACAGAAAACGCTACTGGCTGGTAAGACGGCTTTCATTGAAGTTGGTCGGCGTGACGTCAACAATGCCATATTCACGAATAAAATGCCATATTCATTTAGGCGACAAATCAAAAAATGGCACATTTTATATCGTAACAATATTTTTATTCATCAACATAAAAATAAAATAAATATGCCAACATTATCGTTTTTTTTTGCATTTTTTTTTTACTATAAAAACAGTGAAAACCTTTTTTATGATTAATGCTGTGACCACCCGGTGGAACCGTTTTGGTTTTCTTTCTTTGGATCAGTTGGTCACCGCCATCCGCAGAGCTTTCCCAGCGCGTACATTATTATTAATGCCCGATTTCTGGCCAGTGTCAAAGTTACATTGGCCGACTTCGGAGCCAGCCAAGTCTCTGTTGCTAGCGTTAGTTTTGTTGCCACGAGAAGTGCCATCATTGCCCGGTGGTGGTGGTAGTCGCCGTTGGACTTGCCGACTGGACGCGACTCGCCGTGACTTTCCGCTCGCCGTCCCGACGCGAAGTGACTCGCCGGGAAGTTTCCCGATGAATTGGCCGTGAAAAACCGCATTTCCATATTCGAATTTTGAAGAACATTCTGCGGAAAATTTGAAGTGATTTTGTTTTTTTTTTTTGTTGATGTTTTGACATTTGGATTGCATTTGAAAAAAGACAATTTTTGAGGTAGCTACTTTTGTTTTACATTATTTACGTACTAATACATTTTATAATGTCAAATGTGCTTTTAGGTTTTTTAATTATGAGTTTCTGCTATGTTTCAATCTAAAGTAGAAGCTTATAGAACCAATGTTAATTTGTAGGAAACTGGAATACGTATATTATGGTACAATTGAGATGAAACTACCATTGGTGAACAGATTGTTAGTTTTCACAAATAAAGGTTATATTATGTTTATGTAGTAATTTGATAATACGGAGGGTGGAAATACTGTCATACATAAAGATAATGTCAAAATGAAATTACGCAATTAATTACATGTATATAATAAATGTATTAACGCAGACCCGCGAAAAATCACGGGATAACTACTTTTCGCTTGTCTCAATCCTTCACAAAATGTATACAATTCTAATTTTGAAAATGACACTTTAATACAACGCAAATTTGTGTTCTATGAACCACATTTCACGGGGACACACAGACAACCGAAATTACATGATTATAATACAAATACGACGAAGAAAAAATACATTGTTTGAATATACTTTGAAATTGTAAACATTTTTATAAATAATATTTTTTTAATCCTTAATACTAATGCGGTAAAAGGGTAGGCACAAAGAATAACTCGTCACTTAATTCGATATACTTATTCATTGTCCAATCGTCTAAAATCGTAAAAGTTTGTTTTTGTTTTGTCATTTTATTTTCATCCTTAATTTAAAAATAACATTCATTTTACTCTACATCCTAACATTTGTCACAGTTTTGGTACTTTACTAGAATATGTTTCGAAAGTTCACTATAAAACAAACATTTATTTAACAACCATTCATTACTTACTTCTGTGTGCTTGATACACATTTAATCATTAACTCAATCATATTTCTCTTGATCCAGTCTTTGTTAATGTGTCTGTTTTGACCACACAAGAGTCCTAACTGCCCATATTACTTGTCAGTGCAACTATGGCATCCTCAATATTGAGGATTATTCTTTGGTGGAAGAAATTGACGAAATGAGAAGAAGAGATAGTGTCTGTTTTGGTTATTCGCCAGAATGATCTACAACAGTAAACTTATTTACCAGTTTACAACTTTTCAGTGAATTAGAGTGGTAAGATTGAATAATACGACATTATTGATGTTGTTGTAGCTGGAATCTTTCAGTTTGGAGAAGCGCAGGATCCCCGAACTGACAAACCTTCATAAAAAAAATATTTTTCTGCTTTGACAAAATCATTAATGTCGCATTTTAAACCATTTTTTTACCACTCCAGCTCATTGAAAAGTCACGGAACGCCACTGGTGGTCTCCTGGTTCCACAATGTATATTCGCAGGTTGATGAGCCTTGTTTAGTTGGTCTCTTCATATTCTTAACATTTCTTGCATCTATTGGTGTTTTCCACTCCCAGCAGCTGCATGTGTCTGTTGAGGTGGCAGTGTCCCTTTAGTAGTCCTACCAGTTCCCTCAGCGAGTGCACTGTACATTTTGAGTAGTTGCCTGGTAGACTCTAGGGTCGTGTCTGTTTATGAGTATTTTATTGTCTCATTCCGGGTGCCCTCTCGCCTTCCTGAGGGAGGCTTAGATGGTGTAGATATGTAGAGGGGGTGAACAGAGAAAGGAGTGTAGAAAGTAAGGAGAATGTGTCACGAAAATGAATGACAATGGAGACATGTGAAAGAAGCAAGGAGTTGGTGTCTACACAGAGCTGTTCAGCGGTGTACGCTTGCAAAAAGAGTGATGGTTAATAAAAAAAAACAACCATTTGACTTTCATTTGAGCTTCGCTGCTTTTGAACCCCTGACCTCTCTGGGCCTTAAGAAATTTCACAGGTATTTTTAAGGTTTCTTGTAATTTTTCACGTAAACATTCTTCGAGTAAATTTACTTTTTTTGTTGTTTACTATGAATTGAACAGCCATATTTAACTTTCGTTCATGCGTCTTTCATTAATGCTTTAATCGTCTTCGTTTTTCAATACGCTTTTGAATAAAGGCGTCTCATATCATATCCTAGTAATCTGAGGTTTTCGAATAGATAATTTAATCATATTAATATCAATTTAAACACACACTACTGCAAACTTGTACTTAACTTTTTAATTTTTTTTTTTAAATATTTATTTATTCCCAAAAAATCATGTTACATAATTTACAGAATATATATATGCAGTATATATATTTTTAATTAACCCCTCCATAATTGAGAATAACTCGTGTTTAGGGAGGGAATGTCGTTTTAAGTTTTTAACATATCATTTTGGGAATACTACCATACATATAAACTTTGAAATTATGAACATATTTTAATTTTGAAATTATTTGTTTATCATATTAAAACACAATTATAATTGATTGTCCGATGCCTGTCTCATTGGGAAATTCCAATGTCGAGACAGATGAAGTGGGCTCTTAAATAATGTGACTAATAAGGTTCATTAATATAGTCATACATATTTTCATTACGGTTAACGACGATTTACAAAAAAAAGAAATGTTAGTTATACTGTAAATGTGGAATGATAATAAAAATATAGAGAAAAAAGATTAAATAAGATAAAGATGAATAAGAACAAAGAAAATATACGGATATGAAATTTCAAGATATTATTTTTGACGTGTACATAGGTTGGGTTGTCCAATGTTTTGAAAGTTTATAATCCAAGTAAAAGTAAATATATAAAAATAATGATAGGATTGCATATGCCTAGAGGCAAAGAGATTCAAAATCGATTAATCAATTCTAATGACGGGTTGTTTCTTAAATTAAAAATTCATATTCTGTTTATTTATTCATTCTGAGTCACTTGTTTCTGAGAACTGAAATAAAAATAGAAAAAAAACAGAGCTTGAAAATTAACTTTGAAGAATTGTGCAAATTCTTTGAAATAACCCTTCCAACGTATCTAATGCAACAACTAAGTACTTATCTATGAGTTTAAGTTAAAATGAGTTTGGAGTTATTGAATTGTTACTCGGCGTCTTAGGCTACTCGGCTACAAAATTATTATATCACATATATTTTTGAATACTCATCATCCATTAATCTTCTGACACGTTCTTATTTAAGTTTCCTAGATTCGTTTCTCGAAATTTCAAGCTCGGATGAATTTCCTTCTGAAATGTTTCGATTTTTAGAATTCAGCTGAAGCATACATAGTTACTGAAGAATTCTGTGCAACTTCCCCAGCAGAAGCGTAGGACGAGGACGTTGGATAAATAACAACAGGTGGAAACTCTGCTTCGTTGTTGTTTATCCTCTTTGCCAAAATATTATAATTTTTTTCAAATTTTATGCAATAAAAATCACACGAAATAATAAGTTCTTGACAAGACCTGGGTTGATCTTTGAAACCTTCAATTAACACCGGCGACTACTTTAAACCACTCTGCTGTGTATTAATATTGTCTAGCCACAATTTTAAAGGCGGGTGTGGGTACCGCCGCCCCAGGAACCATTAATTGAATAACCAACACCTCCGCCATAGGTCACCCCAAGTGGTTTTCCGGGTTTGGTGACTTAGCAGGGGGGCCCGGGTATATGTGGTGAGGATTGTCAAAATCTTGGCGGCGGGTGCCTACCTACCTACCTCGACCCATCGCCTTGCATCGCAGTAGGAGGGATGAATTCACACCTTGGACACCCTAGATTCCTATCAACCCCTCATAACTTTTTTCTTCCTAGATATTCCCATATATCTCCTTACTTTAAAAAAAAACCTTCCACACAGCATCCCTAAAGATGACGTATGCCCGTGTGGAGCTAAAGTAAAAAAGTATAGTGAATGCCTATGCTTTAGAATATGTAATTACTTAGTTATTATCATTTTTGTTCGTTCGCGGTTTTCATTCACAATCGACAATAATTTCAATTGATTCCAATCCTTCATACTTATAAATCAACATTACAGAAAGCAGGTCTTGCAGCACGAATACATTTCAAGATAAAAAAAAATCATGTTGATATTTACTATACAAGAATCAAACACGAAACCTCCGTACTATGTGCCAAAAGCGTATACTACGTTCGCTAAGGAGAAGGTTTTATAGTCTCATTCTCCCATTTATGGTTTCAAAAACTTGATCAAAATCAAAATTTCAAAATTCTTCTTCTAAATCCCTCACCAGGATTTAAACTTAAATTCGAAATTTTTAGCCCTTTAGCGAAGGATCTAATGGCGCGTCTACACTAGCGAGCCAAACCGTGAACCGAACCACGAATCACGGGAAAGGATCGAAAGTAAACGGTGGTTCATTATAGCTTTACCCTCTATTTGATATCCGTGATTGAAACACTTAAGAGTTTGCCATGAGGAGATTCATCTTGTGTTTGACAATAAACTACGGAAGTCATCTGACAGTTTCATGGTCAAATGCAGGTTATTTATCCGTAAACACTTTCCAACCTTCTACTTATTCATCTACTTTCCTTTCCCACTCTCTTCAGCCTCACAACATACCCCAATTAGGGATGTCATAGTCCCCCTGTCTCCGGGAAGTTGTGTGATATTTACGTCTTGAAAACAGAATCAATGCGAAAATAATTCCATGTCTACTGTTAAAGAAGTATTTATTTTACGAGCACAGACATTCCAAGATGCATTAATCGTGTTTTGTAAAAAAAAAAGTCCCCACCGGGAGTGGAACCACGCACCCGGTGGCAGCTTGTAGAGCACATGTCACCAGTCAGCGAGGATGATCACCCGGACGTGACACCAGCCGCCGCGGGGTTATTCAACCCGTCACCCGTCCCTCCTGACGGGCGCGAGCGGCAAGTCGGGAATAGATGGGGAAGAGGGAGACGAACAGAGGAACAGAAGATTATCAGAATAGAGTGACGGCGGACCACCTGACGATCGTCCGTCAGACGAGATAATATTGCACTATTTTTACTTAATGTGTCAAAAGCGGCGGAGATTAATGAGAGTGCGTCAAAATGTGCATGATGCATTCTTACGGGGATGCAACGATTGCGATTCCGATTATCGTATTCGCAGATTAAGATTCTTGTAAATGTATGGTCCCGCTCCTACTGCCGTAATTGTTAAAGTGAGAAAGCAACAAACTTCATCCTCCCTCGCGTTTCCTTTTTCTTGATTTAAAGTTTCCTTAAAAGTGTAGGACATCATATTATTTGTGATAGATTTATCATTTAAATAATACGCCAATGACAAGAGTGTATTAATTTCACTAAATCTTGATTTGACACCCATTCGCATGCCAAGTTGTCCCAAAAAATCTCCTAGTAATGTAGAAAATTGAAGGATTTCCCTGCAACGAAAAGCTTTATTTCGTGGCAGATTTTCACCATATGAAAACAATTTAACTATCTATAAAACGATGCCGATATCTATTTTACTCCTAATGTGAACAGGGCATTCATTACACATTAAATAATAATCCTGAAAGAAATATATATCTTGTTACCATATTAAAATATGGTTTTTGTATTGTAACAAGCCACCTTCTAATGTTACGTATACATCCCCGAGACGAACTGCCGAACTGAACCTCAACTTATGGTAAAGAAACGAAGCAAAAAAGTATAGTGCAAGCAACCGCAAATGTATACGTACTCTAAGGTTCCCGGGAAACTTAGCCGGAACACAGAATAACAGCAGGGTAGCTGTACATACCTACGAGCACATGAAAGTCTCCGCTCTGTCTACTTTGACGACAAGCAACAAGTTGTTCGCGTTCCTGCGTGCTTCGTTTGCATCTCTTCAACAGAGCTTCTGATTTCCCGTAACTAAACTTTGTAAAGCGCTTTTGGGTTTGATATCTATTTTTTTAAAATAATTTCCCTGTTTTCATTTAATATCCGTGTTTTGTGAACCTAACATTATCATGCTATTTGCTCTGATGAGCCAACGAGAAGATGATTATAATAATCCTTTTAAAAAGTCGGGAGAAGAGACCTGAACATAATATAATATGGTCATTCTGCCCGGATTCAAATTAAATTATACTCAGTTAGGTTCCATGATAACTCAACATAGTGAAATTTTTTTTAACCTAACCTAACCTACTTAACTCAGTTAATAAAGTTTTTGTTTCATCACTTTCCATGACTTTATATAACTTTTTAAAGATGTGATGAATTATCATTGTGATGATTTATCCGGTCACCACTCCGTTAATAGTTAATACCTCTTTTTTCGTTTATTCATTTTTATATATGATGGATTAAAATTATTACATGGAATAACCTATGACAATATTTCTGCTTCCTGAACGTATGTCCCAAGTAGAATGTTAAATAAAGGGATTGTACTATTCTCAAAATTATTATAAATATACGTATGTCCCAAGTAGAATGTTAAATAAAGGGATTGTACTATTCTCAAAACTATTATAAATATACGTATGTCCCAAGTAGAATGTTAAATAAAGGGATTGTTCCATTCTCAACACTATTCAAAATATAGGTATGTCCCAAGAAAAATGTTAAATAAAGGGATTGTACCATTCTCAACACTATTAAAATATATATATTTTTTATAGCGACTACTTAACCATTATTCATACAAATATGATATATGATAGTAAAGTATTAGTAAATTGGTAATAGTAAATTGTATTTCTTAGTCCTCCTCACTAGGGTGACCAGTGCTGAGGCGGACTAAAGGTATTCATCGCTATGTCGTTTTTAATGTTTTTTTAGAGTTTTTTCATTAATCTCTTTTTTATTTTTTTTATTTATTTATTTAACGCCCAGAGGGCTTTTACATGGTTGGTAGTATAATTTTATTTTGACAGATACTTTGAAACATAAAAAATAAGAATAAAATTATATTTGATAAAAGCTATGCATCAAGTCATACAAACACAAGAAACAAAAACAGAAAATTACAGCTATTTGTAGGTTTACATAATGTGTTTAGGAGTATTGTTGAAATAAATGTTTTAAATGATCCACAAAACTTGCCAAGTTGGTATTGAATATGTCAACATCACCCAAGTAATGATTTCCCATGGTGTGAAGTCGTTGTATCGGACAGTGGGCAATGTAGTTACGCTTATGTGTGCTGCTGTAGAATATTGTATTTTGTCGTGTTGTTACTGTGGGTGTATGTATGTTTATAAGTTGCAGGAGTTCACAACAGTCGAATTTAGAGTTAAGTATTTTGAATAAGAATGTTAAATCGTTTATTTTACGTCTATCTTCTAATGTTTGTATTTTTAAAGTATTTAATAAGAAATTGTATTTTAAGTCTTCGACAGGGATATTTAATTTAAAATTTATTTATTTAATTTAAAATTTATTTATTTAATTTAAAATTTATTTATCTTTCAGCAATATTTTTCTTCTTGATTTGTAATCATAAAAATTTTCTATTAGCTTTATATCAGGGAGAAGGATTTGTGGAGTTTTGTCGCTAAATAAATGTAATTTCTTTGTCCGATTGTGGTTTTATGACCTGGAATATTTTTTATGTCATTTTGATTTGACCTAGTGTGATGTATACGCGGTATTGTAGAAGATTAAGCATTTTCGAATAGTTTAAATAGCATATGTTTAGCATATATTTGTTGTACACTTGGTACATTAAAACCGTTCTTATGGGTACTTTCAATATGGTCTTTATGATTCCATTTTGAATTGTTTTTAGGTTATGTATATACGTACTTAGATAAACAGTTCTGTTCAGGTTATGTGTATACATATATCCCAAGTAGAATGTTAAATAAATAAAATATTAGTTTGCCATTTATATTAATGTGATGAAGTAAAATTATTTATTTAAAGTTGGGATATATTGACATGACATGAAATAATGTTTAAGGTTTATTTATTTTATATTCCTAAGCAGGGAATATGTGTATATGTATGCGATATTTAGTCTCTGTGTTATTGCTACAAAGTAATATATAGGGACTTATTATCGCATAATCAGAAAAAAATTATTATTATTATTATCACTATTTTCTCGTTATTTACTGTTTACTATATTTTGCATAAATCAATATTTATTAGGTCCAAAAAAACTAAAAACAATCAACACCCCAAAACCCAGAACGGCAAACCCCAATTTGTGCACATCACAATGCAAACAACACCCAACCAGCTCAAACACCCATGAAAGGCCCTACGCTAAGGAACTACATAATATTTATGGTCTATTTGTCAATGCAATTATAATTTACATTAATGAGGCTATCAAACTGTATTCATACACGACATCTGCTAATTATAATTAAATGCACGACCTAACTTGTGATAATACGTTGAAAGACGCAATGACTTTGTGTTCTAGTTAACATATAAATACTTTTTTATTGTGACGATAATAATTATTTGATTTCACATTTCTCGATTACAGACTGCTCGACACTGCAAGATATCTGACCTTGGCATATAAAAATATACCCTTTATTGGTTCAAGTTTCGTCTGGAGATGATAAATAAAACATTAAGAATTACAACGTAAAAGTAGACCTACCTTTTCTCTATAATTTATTACATTCATTTTCTTTTGTCAATTAACTTACTTTTATTAACAGGCCTTTGTAAAGTCTACTTTGAAAACGCGAAATAATGTAAAACCGATTTAGTTTAGCTGGGCTTTTCAAAGTTTTTTTTTTGAATTGTTAAATGTTACTTAATTTGATATCTTTTTGAAAAAAGACGCACAGAAATACTAAAAGGTTGTTTGTATTGTGAAGTCCCAAGAAAATATTTCAGTCTAATGGTTGGTTAAACGACCCTTTTTTCATTAACCAGGCTTCTGTTTTTATTAAAAGCTCTTTCAGTACTGGATCTTTTGATAAATATTTGAGTGTCTTTTAGCGGGTCGGTCTTACAAAACACTATATTTTTATGATAAAGGGTCTGTTTTGAAATCGTGGAAGTTTTATTAATCTTAAGAATATTGATTCATAAATCTTGTATAATTAATAGGTAAAAAGATTTATTGCATATTGTTCTAACACTTCTTAATCCATCTATTCGCTCGACAAGTCTAAGATATCTTAGCGTTCCTTTATTTTTTTATGTGAATATCGAATAAGAGTCCCATTTTCTCCAAACTGTCTGGAGCCAATGAGACTATGGCGTCCCCAGTTGTGGTTTGTTGTGAGGCTGGAGGTAGTGGGGAGAGAAAATGGAAGGTGGGGAAGTGTACCTGGATATTCAGATCTGGCCATCAAACGCAGCCATTTAAAGCAATGTTTCAATTCCGAATGGTGGTCATTCTCCAGGGCGATGCTGTAAGAATCTTCCGGCCTCGAACGTCCCCCAAATAAACTATTTATTATTTTGAATGAATTGATGACAAATAACACTTTACCGATATACACAGTCTACGAAAGATTGGAGAAGATACGATTTTGCACGCAGAGGACACAATATAAGAACACTGCGTACTGCTTGATTTTACGGTTCCATGATCACTTAGAGGACACTGGTAATTCAACCTATAAACCTAACCTAGTGTAACCTATTTAAGAGGAAGCTACAAGCCAAAAATGTGTATATTCTTGGTATACCTTATATTGTAGGCAATAGGCATTAAAATCGCTTGACAAACGGAGTCTAGAAACGTTCGATTTCAAGCACAAACTGGTTTTTATTTATTTTGTAAATAATTTTATAAGAAAGCAAAAAAGTTAATCAAGTGAAACTGTCACAGATAATCTTAGCTATAATACTGTATTTTTTAAAGTTGTTTTCTTTACGCGTTCATACATTTCTATCGAAAAAATATTTTTTTTAGTAGTTTTCATTTATATTTTTTACTGAGTAATTTATTTTTTTATTTGTATTCTACTCAAGCGAAACGATAGGAAAACCTTCAATTTATCTAAAGCATATTTTTTGGTATTCATAATGTACACCAATTCGTTATAAAGATTAATCAAAATAGTGATTTAGCATTAAGCTTCTCCTTAACCCCGTTTTTCATCACTTTTCAAGAGTGCGTTGAGAGGTGTCCTGAGTTGCCCGTTTACCGATTTTACTGTGGTTATTTTATCTTTCTGTTCGATTATTATCACGCATATTAGAAGGTTAGTGGTAAAATAAAGTTAACATTTAATTTGAATTTTTTTTTTCAATTTATGGACTGGAGAATTTTTAATAAAATTACATTAAAAAGCTTAGAATAAAAGCAATAACACTTTATTGCTTCTTACGCTGATTCTCTAAAGAAAAAAAATGAACTCTGCAAAATTTCTTATATATACCTCACCCCGTTCCGTAGAGATTCGTATTACATATATTGTATATAGGTTAATCCGTAGCACAGATTCTACTGAAATAATCTCCCACCTCCATCATCTCGGAGGTTTGTTGACTGTAAACACAAAATTAATCGGGACGACCTCAGCGCGTTGTTTTCCTTTTATTTGCCGCCCCGTCAACCAGGAGAGCAAGAGATTAAAAGTAAAGAATATGACGGCGATAACGACCTCTCCTCAGAATTCTCGTGCAAATTATTATTTTGTTATCTTTATTTAGAGCAGTGACGTTGTTGATGTTGCTGCGCCCGCATGTACTGTTTGTGCTGTGGGAAAACATATGATTTTTTGGAGAAAACGTGCGCACAGATTAAGTTTTTGGGGAGATTCCACTTTTGAAGAATTTTTCTAGTTTATTCTTGACTTTTATTTGAATTCGGTTGTTTTTCTCAAAGTGGAAAAACCTAAACATTCCTTTATATTATATGGCTTGCTTCTAAGCGGAATCGCAATACGAAGAACATATGAAGCCCTTGTAAGTTTTTAGATTCTCACGGCCAAAAGCATTTTTGTTGTTTGTTTTTGGGGTGTTATGCCGTGTTGCGCTAACTCCTTCTTTAGAAAGCTAAAGAAGGAGTTAGCGCAACACGGCATAACACCCCAAAAACAAACAACAAAAATATGAAGCCCTTGTTCGCAGTATCCTGTAATATAGTTTCATTATTGGTGCCTCTTTTGAACAAAACCGTTTAATAGAAAAATGAAAAGTACAAAAGAGGTTTATGAGTTATATATGAGAGAAAATACGTACTGTCCATCCTTGTTGTTAACAGGAATGCTCGATTTCAACACCTTAGAAGCATGCCGAAAAATGTTTTTAGGCTAATTATTTTTAAAAACTAATCTATGCTACTATACCTAATCTACTTAAATTGAAAGAATTTAACTTATATGTGACCTTAACCTAACCTAACCCAATAGGTATACTCGTGTTAGATCCCATGCGCCTTTTTTTCAGAAAGCCCCAATCAATAGAGCGACTCAACTATATTGACCATCGACATTTTCAACGTCCCTTACAGACAATTCAGCAACTATCTTTTGACATGTTTAACAAAATGGTAAAACTCCCCCATGACCTTTTACACTTAGATTTACCTCAAATGTATGATCTTCTCCGTAATATTGTGGCGCATAACCGTTTTAAGGAAAACACGAATAAATAAATAAATATAATGGCTAGTGTCTCTTTTCGAAATATATTTTTTATTTGCGTTTTCGCCTCAAAATTGTGTTATCTTCCGAATTTTAAAACAACTTTTTCCGATTCGAGAAAGGATTTTTCTATTTTCGGGCCCATGTTACACTAGAAAATCGCTTTCCTTAAGGCGACATAAGACTCTAATAACGGCGTTTGCTCGACGCCTCACATTTTAACTATTTCCGATGAACGCATTACTAAAATTTCTAATGTTCCTAGAGGAATCCCTGAGGATGTAAGTTATTTATATTTATGATTAGTAAAAACAGGACCTTACAATTAAAATATTTTATGTAAAATGTAAAAAAGGTTTGAAAATTTTATAAAACGTTTTTCAACTATAAAAATGGGGCAAAATCAACCGCAGGTCTGTCCAATACACAGGGCCATGCATAGCATATTTTTGTGCACGGCTGCTTCACTTACGTCGTTAAGATTCTGGGTTACTTTTAGGGTATTGTCTCATCTAGATATGCATCGTGAAAATTGAAAACTGACATTAGCAATTTAGAAGCAAGCAAACGATAATAGTGGCTTATATTTTTATCTAAGTCTCTCTCGGTGGGTAACAGCATCTGTGACATCCCCAATTAGGGTATGCTGTGCGGCTAAAGGGAGTGGGAGGGGTAGAAGAAGGTTGATCTCCGGCCAGATCTGTTCATGAAACACGACTAAAGCCATTTCAAACAACGTTTCGATTCTGAATGGTAATCTATCACCAGGGCGATACTGAGAGCATCTACCACACTGTCTTCCGAGCTCAAGAAAGTACTCGAGTTAAAAATTATCAAAACCACGTTCTGTAATTTTGTGAAATATGTTTATTCTATTTTGCAAATTTAAATATTTTTTACCATTGAACTTGACAGTTTATTCCATAAATCTAAGTAAACCCTTTTCACATAAAATATATATCGCAACATTTCTACATATTTTATAACGCTCCGTTTAATCTAGGTTTAATAGCTTAGTATTTTTGAGCGTTGTATAATGTCCTTGCGGTGATATTTCACAAAATTTCTCTATAAATTATTATTATATTAATTCTGTTGCCTTTGAAAACCCGCAGCATCTGTAAAGAAATACATGTCAGTTTTCATTTGGTCATTTAATTAATTTTACTCTAAAATCATTTTATAGCTCTGTACAGTGCCCTTGTAAGTGATATATTACGAAAATGATGCCAGTGAAGTTAGCCAAGTATTATTTTATTGTATGAACTACAAACAAAGAGTGAATAGTGACAAATATCACTTAAGGAATGAAATGCTGAAATGTGTCGGATGTGGAAGATTTTCTTTCACGATGAACACATATATGGCCAGGTGTTGAAGGTGTGGAAAACTCTTCTGGGGAATCGATGGTTGAGATTGTTAACATTATTTTGAAGCATGGTGCCCACGGAGATTCAGAAGGAACTTATTTGTTAAATGAAATATACTGTGGAATAGTGAGACGGAGATAATATTAAATTATGACAGAATGGGATAGTATAATATTTCAAGAAAGAGACAGAACGCCATGGGAGGAAGGGTTTAGAGAAAATCGGAATTTTTGGGGATTTAAATGGAAACATACCTAATAAAAAAGGAAAAATTGCATTGATTATTTAGAATAAAAGCGCGGGCACTTTAAAAATCACGCATAATCTGAATTCTTGACAAACAGTTCCAATGAAAATAATTTTCTGTTAAAAATATCATATTATTTGTATTCTCCAACCAAACACTTCTAATTTTGAAAATGGCATTTGAATTCAAAGCAAAAGTTCTAAAGTTCAAAGAACTTGAGTTACAGAGAGACGGAGTTATAATTGAAATTAGTATTTCAGTTTAACGACTTTTGTTTATTTCCAAATCTTCTTAATTACTATGTAACTTATTTGTACGTAATTTTCTTTGGTGTTCTGATTGTTAGCTTTTGTATGTACAGAGTTGCAGTTTTCCTCAGTTTATATTTAGCGGAATGACGTTTCAGTAAATTTCTAAGAATTTTGCGGGAAAATCCACTTTACTTCTCGGGAATATTTAGGTGTCATCGGGTTTTGATGACGAGTGTTTCAACCCCATTTATACTCGTCATCATTAATACATTAACATCCTACATTAATCCCGTCACCTCGTGCTTTCTTCATTAAGAAGAAGTTTTCTGATCAAGTTTGAGTTACCTTCAGTATTATATGCATATTGGAAAAGGGGAAAGAAGAGAATACAAAAAAAAGGATTAATTAATTTTGACAATGTTTTTTTACCGAAATCCTTTATTCTTATTGTACATGACAACGCTTTACTCAATCTTATAGTATAGTTACTATATTAAATTGTAATCTTTATGCTGTATCAGGTTTCCTGTTATAATTTCACATTCTAATAGTTGATGTTTAACGTAATTATTTGTTTATTTATTCCCGCCTTGACACCCTGTATAAATAGGAATAGATATCTGTTATTTTATTCGTTTAACCTTACTGCGTACTTAATTGTTATATAATGTGGTTGCAGTTTATCGTTCATTAAACTTATTATTTTTTTACTTTAATTTCAAACGATTTGTTATTTAAAAGCTCATAAACTTAGGTATATAAATACATTAATAGAAATTAAAAATTGTATTTCAGGACTAAGTGAGCTTTGCTTCTTAATTTGTTTAATAATCCTGTTTCCGTAGTCTACCTATCTTTCCAGAGGTAATTCTGAGCTACCTAGTTATGACCGGTTATCAGAGTATAAAGCTGATATTATTTCAGCCGGTACTTCCTTGCTTAGAATGAGTCCGTAAGCCATTCGGTCCGATCCACAGCACAGAGTTGCTAGTATTCTGTCAGTTCCCAAATTGGTCAAACTTTAAGCTACCACAGCCGCTACACCCTCGCAAACATACTAGTATTGGTACATCACCGAAATGTTGGGAAATTTCCTTTATGCCTCTGCGATTAGCACTTTGCTCACCAGGGCCGCCGCAAGGGGTAGAACAAGACTACTTATACTAAGAACATAGATGGGGGTAACGAAGGTGGGGAAGTACCTGGCTATTCTAATCAGGTCATCAAACACTGCTTAAGCCATTTCGAGCATCGTTTCAATTCTGAATGTTGGTCTTTTACCAGGGCCATACTGACAGTATCTTAGAGTCTCGAAAGTGCCGCAAATATACAAATGTATAATTTAAAATTAATTAATTATGAATAAAACACAAACGGATAAAATAAAATTTATTTTCGTACATTGGGATTTGAATCTGCGACCTCCAGTTTGATATTCGAGAGTCTTCCCCCGGGCAACGGAGACCGCCAATGCCTTAATGCGATCGGAACATTATTAAAGATGCCGTCGCGTGCTTTTTTAATCGAAGGACACCAGAAGAAGTAATGGAGCCTGTGTAGGGAAGAAAGTTGACGAACCGCCCTTTGTTTCGGCCGCCCCTGTGCTCCGCACACTTCTCACATGAGGATGAAGCGCCCCTGACAGCCACCATGTTAGTTTAGCAGTCACACTGAGAATGGGCGGGTTGTGAGATGAGATTAGCTATGATGGCTCTGTGCCCAGTGCTCGGACCTTGGTCCACTGTTTAGTGTTTTGTGTTTAGTGTCGTACACCCGAGATTCCGAACCGAAATAATACAGCTATAGCGAGCAGCCAGCCATTCGACTATAAACCTGTAAAGCATAGGTGTAAACAAACGTGAAGCTAGAGATGTTGATATTGTTTATTATTGTACGGTTCCTTGTTTTTACTTTTACGATTCCATGACAGCTGATCCTCCGACATTTTTTTTTTGCATTAATTCCACATAGGAGGCCCTGAGGAAAATAATTTTCTTCAGGGCCTATGTCATTTTAGGGGATGCTGTGTGGAGGATCTTTTTGATGAGAGAAGCGAGTGAGCATGGGTCTTAAAGATTCCCATTTTGTAGGAGGGTTAAAACACAGGCCGGCAAATCGTTCCACAGCCGAGCTGTTGAACTCAAGAAGGAGTCGTAGAAGTGACCAGTTCTCGTGTGACAAATGTCAACCGTGTACATATGTTGCGCGTGTGTTTGCCGTGTTTTCCGACCACGCGTCGGTGCTGAAGGGATCAATGACGCTAGTTCCTCGGAGCATCTTCCATTGTAATACCGGTAGAATATGGACAGCATACCTACCTGACGGCTGTGCTCTAATGATTGCAATCCGTTTGTTAAGAGATGGGAATCTATCAACCGGACCGTCCATTTCTGCAGAGAGAGTATTTTTTAGGTATTTTGGGGCTCAAGACCAGAGGTGGCTGCTAAATTCAACAGTGGGGCGTACTTTCGATTTGTACAGGGTCAGCAGTTATGTACTATTAAAGTATCTGCGGGCCCTGTACAGTACGCCCAGCTTCTGAGAGGCTTGACTCTGTTGATCCCTCTGCCAGTTGATCCCTTAGATAGTTGATCCACTAAATGATTATTTCTTCTGTACGTCCTCATCAGTAAAGTAAGCATGCAGATAGGATATGCGACCGAATAATAAAATTAATTAAGAACGGGGACACGTAGTTATTTTATATGTTAGTAGATATAGTGTATTTCCCTAAACAGACTGCATAAATCAGTATGTCGTCTTTTGTTATTCAGCCTAAATCCCCACGTACTTCATTGACACGTTGCATACTCCTTCAGGGATACGGCATTATTGTTTGCAAAAATATTTGTACGGCGAATTCCCACTCAAGACGAGTGGATTTACCAATGAGGACGTACAGAAGAAATAAACATTTAGGGGACCAACTGTCTGAGGGATCAACTGGCAGAGAGATCAACTGTCCGAGGGGTCAACTGCCGGCAGTCTAACTATCGGGTCTTACACTTTTATAGTTTCCTATGTATATTGAGATTTGGTGCGGTGTGATTCTTAGACGTGTTTTCAAAATCGTTGGTAACATTTTTTTTCATGTTCGTCAGTAAAATCGTACTGATCCATTTACTTACTACCGTTTTTTCAATGTTTTCACAGCCATATTTTGTTTGTACAAGCTACAAACATTTTTTATCTTGTCTGCTGTAAGATTTATCTCAGTAAATATTATGCATTGAAAACTTCCAATAAATATTGTAGGTCAGTAGCGTCCACTTTCGCCATTAAAATAAATGATTTCCAAGTTAAAATACCACACAAATTCTCTTTTCCTCTTGTTTATTTTCAAATGTGTTGTAAAATGAAAATATTATTGGTTTACGCACTGTGGTTATGTGAAATATAAAATTAATATGGTCACATTGAAAACAATTGTTATTTATTCATGTTATTGAACTAATTTTTTTTTTTATATGTTCTTTATTCAGTAAAGTTTATACATTACAGTAAACGGGTAAATTTTTGGCCACCACACTAGGCACATGCCCGTGTTGTAGTGGTCAATTTTATGTTAAGTATAATAATACAAATTAAAAATAAGTTGAATGAAAACAAAATAATATAAAAATAAAATAAAATAATTTATACATCTAAAACAAGTATGAAGTATAAAGGAATTAAAAATAATGCAAAATATCTACATAAGTTTAAGATATATGAATATAAAAAATAGGTGTGGAAAACAGAAAAATTTAAAATAATATAAAAAGTATACCAAATAAAATACGTATTATTGAATTAAAAATAATACAAGGAGCATGTATCAAAAAAAAAGAAAAAAATACAAGTACATTTGTGTAATTAAAATAGAATTAAAAGTGTAGTAAAAATACAAGTACATTAAGTACAAGTGTATTTCTAAAAAAAGAATACTAATACAATATAAAATCAAAGAAAGTACTATTTGGTAAGAAAGTAGGGATAAGTTATATCTTGATGAGCGATTTGCATGTGCGTGTTATGGTAACATAGGTGTATAGATATATATCGGCAATTTTTGTGTAAATCCACGTTTGAGCTACGGCTAAGGATATGTACACAAATGTGGAATTATTGTCACAATATTTTTCGTAATAAATACTAGAGTATAAGAAACATATCAATTACTTGACGTCATTGGAATTTCGCGTAGTTTTTATGTGAATTTGAACTGTGTAGGCACCTAAGTTTTCTCTACTCGTATATATAAGTCTTCTACCAAGTGTATTTTTTTACATTACACTTCATTCAGTTTTGATTGGTGAACGCGGCCGTAATTCTGGTATGGTTTTCAAAAATCTTCTTTTCACGTCATAATATTATTTATTACCGCCACTTATGTAAAGTATTCCCTTTGTCCTTGTCTACCCTTTAACTCGGCATACTTTCGTTGTTTCATTTCTAAAGAACCTAATCGTTTCATCATGATAATTAAATCACTGTGTTTGATACCTCCCATTTCTGCCCCCCTGGTATCAGTATCAACGGTGTGAGAGGCTCCAACTCGAAGTGCCCAATCGATAGGGTAGTTACGCTAAGGAGGTTAATCGAGTTGAGTTTGTGACACCTGAGATAAGATCTCTTCCCGATTTCTGCCACCCGGGGATTCTTGGAAGTTACTTTAAGTTTTATGATAGACATCTGCGTGAATTATGACTCGCCTTGAACCGTTTTATGTATTCAGGCCTTTAACAAAGAAAATTAATAAAGCTGCTAAGAATATGGTTGTCATGTAAACAAACTTATATACTAAAGATCGTGACTTCCAACATTCCTAATCCGGCGCTTGTGAATTTTGAGAGTTAATCAGTCAGATCTGGTTAACTAGGTTCTTCCAACCTTCGTCTAACCTTTCTCCACAATTTTCTAGTTCCATAGTCCCACTGGCACGGCCTCCGTGCATTTTCATATGAGTATCACATTAAAAACCCCTTGGCTGTGTAAGAATATGTTAGCGAAAACTTAAGAAACTTGCGTTGATAAAAATTGTTCTTTATGTCTCGTAAACGAGTTATGTTGTTGTAATCCTAAAAGAATTGAAAGCTCTACTGAAATTACTTTTCAGTTTAACAGTTTGTTTTCAGAGCAAGAACTACGTAAAGCTGCACAATGGCTTTAACTTCGAACAAACCTCAATTCAACTTTGTTTTTGCCAGCTTTGCAGTGGTTAACCGTTACTATACGTTTCATCCACTTCCGTATTATGTCTACTCTGAAAGAGCAGATAGGAAAAGCCACATTACAAACTTATACTCTCCAGTTATCGCTAGATATCACCTATGTAATTTTAGATTTAAGTGTTTTATGTTCGAGTTTTTGCCATGGGTACCTGCATAATTTGAATTATAATTATTTTAAGGCACCTTTATTCACATTCTCTGACATTTTCAGATTTGAAAGCTTCTTAAGAAAATATACAAACTTCTCCTTTGCCTTACGTGAAATGTTTGACAGTCCAAAACCGTAGATATATTTGTAAGCTTCAGATCCAGTTCTTTTTAACCTTTGAGTAAAATGCACGTTGGTGAACGAAACGGTTTTCTGCTTTTGATGCATTTCTGCCTTACTGTTTTTTTATGAATGTTTATTTCAATACGTAAACATATTTTGATCACACCTTTTTTCACAACAGAGCGAGCTTATGAACTTTCAAAGTAGAGATAAAATGAGTTAATAATTCATAAACAAGGATATCTCAAGGATTTGTAACCTTGCCAAGAAAGTTAATGATACGATATTATTGGTGCTTCGTCATCGACCAAGTTCTAAAATGATCGACAGACGATTCTAGGAAATTGTGAAATGCTGAGAGGTATCATGATGGATTCATTTATTTTTAATTTGACACATGCGTAAGAATTCCGACCGGGTCAGGTTTCGATTCGACTTTAATAATAATAAATTATTATTTTAATTTCTACAGTGCCGTTGTGTTATGTTTTTAAATTTATCTCAGATCGTGGCCTTAAAAACTTTTATTCGCTAAAAACAAAGATTTTTGTTAAATTTAAGCGATAATATGTGGGTTCCATTAATCATTGTAAATAAATGTTGTTTTATCAGTAGGTATAGGCGGCCAAAAGAAAAAATAACAAATAAACAAATGATTTTCCACTGTAACCTATGTTAACTTCAATTATATTAATCTTCCAAGCAAATACTTTTTTTGTGGACAAATTTTCGTAACAACACACAATAGAGTCAATTAAATTTCCCGTTAAGTGAATCGCCGCAAAAAATCAATTGATTCTGCTAGATTTCAGATTATGGCATATCTCCTGACCTTGCGGAAAATCAATTAACTTCTCTGAAATCTGTAGTCTTAAAATAAGCGCTTGCATTAATCACATTGAAACAGAGTCATTTCAAATCAACGCTGGTCAACGGATGACCTTTCAAAGTAGTCATTTTATTAATGTATCTGTCAAGTGCAGCGGGTCCCAGTGCATCCTCATCAGTGCGTTGTCACTGCAGCGCGTTTCTTACGACAGATAACTATTTCAGGAGTTCTATTATTGATTTGCAGTGCATCGAATTGCATGCACGCCTGCTGCATACTAGTATTATGTGCACACGCGGTTTATAGAGTCTTCAGATTCGTGATTCATGTTAAGCACCTATTGAAGGTTGGATAACATCATGGACACCTGAACCCTTGACATTGCAACCCGAAATAGAAAAGAGGATCTGCAGCCAACGACTCTTGGAGATTCCTCAGCCATGAGGTTCGCCTCATGCCAGCAATTATTTTGCTGAAATGTTTTGTACTTTTGTTTCTTATCCAGTCAATTACAATTTACGTTTTTAATGATGTTAACCAGTTATATAAATAAGTTCCTTTCCCCAGAACATTATTTTCATGGTCTAATACTCTTTAGAAACCTGAGCATTCTGACAAAAAATATGTTATTTTGGTTTCGCATTATCTTTTGAATAAAGAAATACGTCTTTTCCCAGGTTACGAATAACCTAACAATATTTGAAATGCACCTGCTACCTTAGTTAGCAAAGGATTGACCTGCGACGCCTGGGCGAGAACCAGATTCTTTGAACAGCTCGACCAACCAATCGATACGTTATGTGTTCAAAAAACTGCAGTTTTCTCTTTTAGTGGTGTTGGAAATTTTCCTATCTTTGGACATTCATGTATTGTGAGTTTTATTGTCCGTCCAGGAAGTTCACAACATCTCCACACTGGTCACAGTATACCCAGGGTTCAAAAGCTACTTTTCTTATATTCTGTTGCTTTTGTCAGGATCTCGCTCCTTCAACATTACAAGTTTCATTAGTTTTCATATAATGCAGCGTCCAACGGAGTTTGAGATTAATATTTTCTACAGAACACCCTTCTTATCTGTGTTCTACTTAGATTTAGATATCTTGGCCATCGTCCCGTTGATTATTAAGCTAAACTGCCAGATGTTTGTACCTGTTGACTATTTAGACATATTCATTTCCTACTTTTAGTGGCAATGGATGACTGTGATTCTTTGTGTTGATGTGTAAGCATTAAATTTTATCTCGCTATCCGAAACGTTCTGTGATCTAAATATATTACAATAAAGTGATTGCTGAAGTTTTACCTAGAAAAGTGTTGTTATACCAGGCATCAAATACAGAATAGGAGAAGAAGTCCCTGCGTAATTTAATGAACACAGTTGTCTAAATAATTATAATCGATGCCACAGAATGGTATACCTACTCTTATTTGGATAATAATAAAATATACTAATTTTGGTTGTCACTCTGTCTGTCTGTATGTAACTCCGGTTCAATGAACTTTTGCTTTGTGTCGTTTTCAAAATTGGAAGTGTTTTTGGAGAATTCAGACAAGCGATAAAGTACCTTATATTTTTTGACAGAAAATTATTTGCAGTATTTAGACTATCCGTGATTTTTCACGGGTCTGCGCTTGTATCGTAATAACAATGTATGGAAGTATTTCGGTTTGGTTATTGTAACACAAATAACGCGCACATACACACAACATTCACCTATCCAAATGAGCTTCGGTTTGGTTTGGCACGCTCAAATAATGTTGATAATTCGACTGCATTATTCTCAAATCGTCATTTAATTTCAAATCTGTTCTCGAAATATTTACGAAACTATTGTTACATCCTGACCTGATTTTCCGTTTCAGTATTTTTTGTTTTCATTAAAATTTCTCAATTTTATCAAATTATTTAAATTTAGGACAAATTTTTCAAGGAAAGTTTTGTTTCGAAGTCAAAAGAAAGTTTCCTAATTGTTTTATTATCAGTATTGTGTTACTTATGGCAATTTGTCTTGGGTCGACAGTTTAATGGGAAAACATTTACGGTCGCGGTTGCGTTTAAAGTTTGATAACGGCTCCGTGGCACGCCATTACTTGCTGTTCTCCCAATTCTTCGGCTTCTAAATTACTGTTTATTTGAGACAAATTGCATTTGGGGTATTGGATGCAAGTTTGAAACTGCAATGAATTGTTCTAAGACGGATATTGTATTATGTGTGCAGTTTTACTTGTCCACGTATTGCGGAGAGCTGTCGTTATTAATATTGGTCATCATTGGTGTTATCAGTTTAAAAAAATATATATATATATTTTATTTGAGACACAAATAGGACATTTAAAGTACATTCTTGTGGGTAGTATAAAATAAATTTATGTACCAATATAAATGTCCCTAGACTAATGTGTCTGCAGCAATCACATTTGCACATTCACAGAAGCAAACACAACAATATCAGTATGTTTTATACAATGCTTAAAATTACAAAAATTAAAAGACTTAATAATAAAAAATAAAATTAGGTACATAGTAGAAATATCAAACCATCAAAAATCAACAAACAATAATCTCTTTTTTAGGTACAGAAATCGTGGAGATATCTCTTGAAACAAGTTATGCTAGTATGTGTTTTAGCAAGATCGTTGTATGATCGAGACATTCTAGACATAGTATTAAATTATCCAGTGTTATTGGCAAAAAATTGGGTTCAAAATATGTTAAGATTTCTAGTGAATTTGGGATATTTAATATGCTTGTGAGGTTGAGCGAAATTACAAATGTTAAAAAAAACAATACTATAACGCGATTATTAAATAAACGCTCAATTTGAACTGTGAACACGATTAGTCTTTATTTTGAGTACATTTAATTTAAAAGTATGACATGTATTTAAAGCTGTTAAACAATAAATAGTAAGACAGCGTAATAAACTTTTCAATCCCTTGATGGGTTCACTGAGGAAACAGGTTACACCTGTATCATTCCTCATAAAAAGGGACTTAATATGTTCCCTTAACTTCACCCTTACGAAAAGGGGCAAAGCGAATATTTTCTCCCTCTAGGGTTGCTCCAAACTCCAAAGCCGACGGATTACAAAGCGCCGCTTGAGTCAGACCTGCCAGAGGTTGCCGAAGTTAAGTAACTTAACTTTATAGAACAAAACATGACCTTTTATCGGTCATCACAGCTGTGACATCCTTTCGAGGGATGACATCTGTAAGCCTAAGCGGCGGGGTGAATACCTAACCACTAGCATCCCTCGTCCTAATTAGTAACAGACGAAGCGATGCTGGAATGAGAGAGTATTCAATCGAACAACTAATCAATCGGAATTAGCATAATAACTAGATGGTATATTATAATATCTTTATTATTTATCTATTTTTGTGTAGAATTGAAAATTTTATGTGAAAATAATGTAAGTCCCGTGACATGTACTTAAATATATCGGTTATTATAAATCTTGATCATTCTGTCCATCTGGCGAATGAGTTATGAAGGAAAACTATTATGCGGCTCCATCCGCGTTTGTGTTAAACCGTTTTTATGTATCTTTTCAAATTTAAAGCATTTGGCTGAAATCACCTCTAATATACGTCAATCTATATTATTAATAAGTCACACGTTCGATCAGAAACGACCCAGCTTCGCAGCACCCAAAAGCTTATCTGGAAGCTTTGATCAAGCTCGCTCGTAAAGCTCACGCGAATATTTAATAGGTCCTAATGTTTTTTATCCCCGTCTTGTGATGTTTGGCCATCGGGTTTTTGCAACGGCCATTTGCATTCAAAACAGGTTCATAAATGTATATTTTACACTGGCAGCTTCCATTTGTAGGTCGCAGTTTCTATTTTTGTCTCACTACCACCAGTCGGAGAGCCGCCATGGACGGATCGTATGGAAATGCTATTTGGGACCGTCCCAGATTCTTAAAATTATTGATCGCTAAGCAAAATGCATTGTATTGGCTGAAGTTTGCGCAGTAAAAAAATAACCGTTTGCAAATTCCAGAGATTTTTTTTCTTGGTTAAAATTTTTACATTTTTCTCTCTTATTGCGTCGCGTTCTATGGTCTGTTTTGATTCACTGTCTCGATCTTCAGTTTTTGTTTTCATTGGCTATTTCGGCAGTGTGAGATGATCTACTCGGGCTATTACTGTCGTTTCAATATCATACTTTGTTCAGCTCTTTATTCAGTGTCCGAGGAAATGGAACATTTTAAGTCTTAAATATTCTTCCTGAAATTGCACATCGGTATTAATTTTAATATAATATCAATTCCTCTAGTCGCAAACATTTTATGGCAAGTGTATTTTTCTGGGTTGAAAACCTTGCAAGAGTCATCAACGTGACATTTTAAACGGGTTCGAAACATCTTTGGAATTGTTATTGAAATTAATCTTATTCGTGACACATTTTTTTATCGCTTAACACCGTAATATATTGAATCAAAGAGTCTCCTTTATTCGTTGCATTAAACATGTTTTTATGGAATTGGCACGAGCCATCACGGTTCATGATTTTTTTGACAATTCAACACATATTTAATGTATCCGCATACCTAAAGCGCTCAGAAACGAATGCTAATACTAATAGCACTATTTGATGTTGCAGATTGGAGGACGGCCAATTCCAGCGACTTGCAGGGGCTTCCTCTTCTTCGGTCTACCCCGCCGTCGACTACTCTTCGTCTTCCTTCGGTTCCCTGGATACCAGTCTCGGCAGGAACCCCCCGCAAGACCTCCCCGAGAGCTCGAGCCGAAACGAGGTGAGCGCAAGCGCGGAAGCCAGCGCATTATCACCAGACCACCACCCTACCTGGATCAACTCCAAGTTCCAGAACTACGCCAGGAGCCCAGGGTACGGCACCGCCAGCGGGCCCTCCAGCTTTGACTTCGCGACCAGTTCGCAGGATCACAGGAGATATCCTGAGAGTGATTCCCTCAGATCGCCAGAACGTGTCAAAGCTTTCGAAAACGTAACTGCTTCTGCGGGTTCTCCCGAATATCGCCCGGTTTCATCAGACTTTGAAGACAGGTCACCAGATCGCGTAAAGTCTTCCGATAACTCCGAGAGCGTCCCTAACTTTCCACACAGACCTAACTTCGAAACGCCTTCAGACACACCTCTATCTCCGGAGCGTGACAATAACTTCGCTGATTGTGATGCTGCTCAACAAACTCCCAACTACGGAAACTCGACGTTTGTCGAAAATTTCGATGAACTCGTTCATTGGCCTCAGCATCACACACTCAGAAATTCTACAAACGCTCCTCAAGATCTGACGCCCGATTCATTTAAGAATCGTTCGTTACCAAGCGGACGGAATAGCCTCACTAACGGACACCTTGACAAGATAATTCTGAGCAATTCATTCGATGATCTTAAAGACAGTCCTACGACTAGGGAGTTCAATAGAATCTTCAGAGAAACGGCTAAAAGACAATCGTCCAATTTCGACAGTGTTGCGTCAGAATTCTACAGGCTCAGTTTGGAACACGGTTCGCACAACGCTATCGATTCTTTGGGTCAACTCAGTGATCCCCCGGCGACTGTAAGCGGAACTTTTGAGCCAGCGCTGAGCTTTGGTGAGTTTGTCCCGCCGCGAAGGCTAGACGAGCGGGTCGATGAGCAGGTGCAAGTGAAGGTAGAACGACCGAGGAGCTTGTTCCACCGCGAGACCAACTACCAGAGGGGCAGCAGGGAAGCTACTCTGCAGGAGTTGGACCAGCTGGAAGTGGAACTGGAGGATGTGAGAACGGCCCTAGACGTAGACAGCAGCGCACTGTGCGGAGTGGACGCGGACCACTGGAGTCTCAACGTGTCTGTTGATAGTGGCGTCTTCAACAGGATGTCTTCTGGGGACTCAGGACCTCTTTCAGGTAATTACGACTTCTGATATTTTTATATAGTCACTTTTTTGTTGATTCCCATAATTTCGTTTCTTTCGATCTGGATTCCAAGATAGAAAATTCCTTTTGTTTCGAGAATGAACAATATGGCGTTTTGTCTATTTTCTTTGTGTGGAATTGAATTTTAAATCGCTTTGGCTCACTAGGCAATGGTGCGAGCTTAAAATATTTGCTTTGACAATATCATAGACAGAAAGAGTTTGCGAATTTCACTAAACCAGCGCTCTCTGTTCTAGACTTTTTACTACTTCATACTGGATGCTCCGCTTCACAGATTTTTAACGGTTTGTTTTGTGATACCCTATTCATCTAGTTCGAAGTATTGACATGCTGGCTGTTAGGTTTTAATCCAATCCTCGCTTTACGTTCCTCTGCATGTCCGCTGAGTGATTAGAGAGAATCTATTGCAACACACTTTATAATCTTCGGGCCTTTCCTCTGATTGATGCAAAGACACAATGCTTAGGATTCGATTTTTGGAATGCGGCCAATATTCTGATAGGTCTATTTTAAAAACATCCACAACTGCGGATGTTTCTCGATGTTTTGCATGTTATAGGTCATACTTTTAATGGTATAGCCTGTGACTGTTATTTACAAATAAACCCGCTTATTTTCGCGTAGTTTAGTGCAATTTTTGGTTGAAAACATCGCATTAACTTACCGGTTTACAAACACGATTGTTTTGATATGTTTTTAGCTGTTGTAAATCATCTCTGTTCACATTGGATACCAAACAAAACACAATTATGCTGTTTGTTTAATTTGTAGCGAACTCCCTGTTTTCCAACTGCCAGGATTAAAAATTCCTTTGTTTCTCAATCCTTAACTCTGCATACACCATTTGACATGCCTTGGATAAACTGAAAAGTTAATGTTTTTGCAAACATGGCTTCCAAGCTTGGGTTTGAAAATGTTAAATGTAAGCCAGGTTTTTCAGTTTTCGTGTTTGAACAACTAGAGAGGTCTAAATGTCATTTGTATTTATAAGTATGAAGCATTCAGTTCTATTTCAATAAATTCCCAATCAGCTCTGAAGCACTACGTGAATTTTCTATGAGAGAGGAAAAACAGGCCTGGTTTTGTTTTCTTCTGGGAATGATCTAAGCAACTTAATAAAAATAACAACTCAAAATATACGCTATATGTCTTCCAGCCAAAAGGGCGTAAGTGAATATCACAACTTTTGTAGTTAAAATAAACTAAAAAAAACTTTTTAATTTTTCTCTGAATGTAATTGTTCCGTTCATAAAGGATCAATAAATACTTACAATTTGGGAGGCGTGTATGGTTACTGTCGCCTCGGATCCATTCATTGGATAACCAACACCTCTGCCATAGGTCACCCCAAGTGGTTCGCTGCGTTTGGTGACTTAGCAGGGGTGCCCGGGTTCATGGGGGTGAGGTTTGTCCATGTCTTGGTGGAGGAAGCGTCTGCCCACCAACTGCGTGGCTGGTCGGATCGGGAGAAGCCGGATTGGGAAGGCTCTTTGACCTCTCCAACAGGACTCGAGACCCCAACGCCTTACAACATAGTGTAGTGCATCCTGTCATTACATGGACACACTGACCCCTGATTCCTATCAACCCTTCATACCTTTGTCCTTCCCAGCATTTTCTTTCCTTCCTTCCCCTAAAAAGACAGCATCCCTGAAGATGACATAGGCCCCGAAGGAAGTTATTTTCTTCAGGGCCTACAGGAATTCCACTCCAAAAGTAGCGATTTGTTTGATTACTACCAAAAGTTCTGTTTCTAATTTGTATATCAAATGTTTTTCAGCAGAAGAGCTCTCACTACCACAAGACTTTTCGAAGCAGCCCGACATTGTCAAAGACTCGCAGCCTCTATCAGAGAAGTTGACTTCTCCATCCAATAACTCGGAGAAGCCAAAGTATCAATCAGAGACACTGAGGAATCAAACAGACCTGGTGAAGCTGAACCTAGAACAGGAGAAACAGGGTAGTTTTGAAACTATGGGGGTTACCTGTTTTAAGAGCTCCAAAGAGAAGCCTCCTACTGGAGCCATGGCCAGTCCAGAACAGAAGACCGAGAGAGTTGGTGCTCAGGGAGACAAGGAGAAGGAAGAAAGCCCGGAGCCGGTTGATAGTCCTCAACAGCTCTTCGGGCTGATGAAGAGTAACAGCGTCTCTGCCAGAGCTTCAATGTGGCAGCAGTTGCAAACACAAGCCAATAAAGGTAAATACATTTATTTATTTCATTCCAAACATTGATATTCTGCTTCACAAGACAAACAGGGATCTATTCCACCTCTATTGGGCTAATAAATTGAATCTCATTTCCCAGTATTTCCCCTTTGGGTTAAATATTTCGCAAAACTTCATCAAAATTATTGTTTGTGGTCAAAAAGAAAACTGAAGGAACGAGTGACCATGTGTGTTACCACGGTGGTAATATAGTAAGATCAACTCTGGGTCCAGAGTTAGTGAGCTCAACACCCAAAATTACTGCAGTGATTTTTTTTTTGTATAATTTTCCCGTATGTGTTTCATTCATGTGGGATTACTTACAGTGTTGTACTGATGACCATAATTCATAATCGGATCTTGCTTGATGTGAAATGACAAAATTGCTTTAGCTTTGGTATGATTTGAGATTTTCATCAACGTTACGGACATATAGATTGCGGTGAAGTTTGTGTTTATGTATGTAGAAGTGACAGTGTGTTTTGCGCGTTAATCCTCCTAGGGCCGGTATTTCACTATACTAATTTGTTAAATTAATGTGGTTTTCGGCGTTGAGTTTTTATGTAGCCGTCAAGTGCTTTAAATTTGTTTAGTATTTGATAAGCAAGGTTTTGTCAAACCTTCCCATTTTATTTCCTACTTCCTCTGCCACACAACATTCCCCAGTTAAGGTGTCATCATTCTATAGACTGTTGCGGGTACTGTAACTATTAATGTATATATTATCGTATTTGCTATTAAAAAATATCATCATATTATTTCAATTCCAGTTTTATAAATTTCTTTGCCTTTTAATTATTGGCATTTTTAAAAATCTAGCGAAAATGTTTTGAAGCACGACAAACAGAATCGGGTTTTTTTGTGACTGAAATAAGCTTAATTACATTTAGAAAAAAGATCATGATTAATGATTTTAACCTTTTTCCATACAATGTCATCATTCTAAAAATCCACTGTAAAAATTAATATACATGAAAACAGGTTTGTTTCCTTAGGTATATAAATGCTATAAGCTCATTAGAATGAATGTTTAACGCCCCAGGCTAATTTTTTCGGTTTTCTGAACAAACAGCTATTTATTACACATACAGTCAATTTATTCGTTATTAAAAACAGCTCATAGAATTTTTTTATTTATTTTTTTTTTAAATTTTTAAATTTTTTTTTTAATATATTTATTAACGAGGCTTCTAACTCACATAATGTTGTCATTTTTTGCCTCATCTGTTTTTAAAATTTGTATCCCCCTTATCGTCTTATAAAAATATGAACGAAACGGTGCTAAAAAGAGAAAACACCAAGCATTATATTCAAATGTAGAAGTTAACCACATAATAATTAAAATGTACACCTCTTTGAAACCAAAGGTTCCAACTGCAATTTGAGAAAAATTTACGACACTTTTATTAAGTAATGAATTTTTATTAATTATTTTAATATGGAATGATCAAAAAGTGTTGTGGCAGTAATATTTATAATACATTTGACTAATTAAATACGTGTTTTTTTTTCACAAAAAAATTTGAAGTGAAAATTTTTTTTTTTGGGTGGTTTTTTAAATTTTAATATTTCAAAAATTATGTTTATTTTTAATAATAAAATTTGATAGCGTATTTCATCGCCTGTCAAAAAACTTTTTAGTTTTCAAATATATTCAGAAATATCCTGTTTATTAGGATTTTATTGAGAAGCGAAAATACACCCAAATTCTGATGAAATTTAACAGTCAATATGCCAGAGGCCTGAAGGGTTAAATATTTTAGTTGATATTAATAAAGTTGATCTTCCTATTAGAAAAAAAAAACTTGGAATGTCCATCTGCTCTCTTCTAATGAGATAAAACGAAATATCTTTTGCAAAAAACATCCCATGTGGGCTTATAAATTCATGTTGGAAAAAGAATCTGCTTTAAAAACATTGATTTATGTCAGTTTTAAATAAATTCTCCGTCAGTTAGTGTCGTAGTATTTCTGGCAAGTCTGTTTTTATGAGGTTGTTTTCACTTTCTGAAATGTTCAAGTTTTTTATACGAATAATATAAACCTCAATACGTACATATTTTTTTCTTAAATTTGTCTTTGAAGGCTGATATGTACCTACCTAATTACTAGGCAATTTTAAATGTTTTTACATGCAATCATTTATAGTTGCCATTTTCAAAGTGAAATACTGAAATATTGATATTCAAATATCAAAAATGGCTCACTACTTCTATAGCGCCATTTTTGTGAAAAATCACCTCAACGGCGCAACACAAATACACAATATCTTTAAATATTGCTCTTATTGCTAACTATAGACTAGACAAACTAGTAAAACTTATGGCTAACAGATTGCATCCACCGGTTCGTCCATCACTAATACAAATCGATATCTACAATGCATATACTATTATTTATTTATATCCTGTACATACAGGTAATATATGGGACCGTACTTACCTGGGAGGTCACTTGAGATTAAGGGGGTTTTTCACTATCTCTGATTATGTTCTGACTAAGCACTAATCCGCGGATTAGTCATTTTTTCGTTTTCACTATATCTGAATAACGCTAACGCTCGGGTTAAAGTTAGATTTGACTAATCAGTGCTCGAACTTCACGTTAGGCGCTATTCCTCGAATCAAAGATGGCGTCAAAACATTCCGAGTTTAACAGCTGAGAAGTGAGTCGAATTTTGTAGAATGAATTTGAATGCTTGTATGATCCATCCTGAATTATTTGTTCAAAATAAGAAACAATGTATTAATTCGACACGAATCTATCTAAAATGACCTGATAATCAACATAACATAACCAAAAAAATGCACACTTCGCGGTGTGCGGACTGTGACGCATGACATCCGTGGCAGTAGATGGAGAAACTGCAAACATTTTGCTATGTTGCCAGACTATTTCGAGTGTTATCTATCCGGCAGCTCGAAACAATGGTGAAACGGTCGCCGTTGAATAACGAAGTTATTCTGAACTTTAAAGCCAGCCAACGGATAGCTATTCAGATATTTAGCCCGACATAGTGAAATACCCCCTTACACTGTTTATTGTTTATTAGAGAAATTTAAATGTTGTTTGCACGCTGAGGACATTATTTGGAACACATAAATTATTGGAAATGCTATTATTCAATCCTGGTATATATTTTAATAATACAAATGTTCTTTGTGAACGAATTTAGGAAAGGAAGAGAATATTTTAAGAAGATTTGGTTTGGTTTCTTATTATTCCTATTATTTTTCTTCTTCTTTTGGTGCGCTCTCTTTATGGAGGTTTGCTATCATCAGGGCAATCTTCACCCCGTGGGCTGCAGCCTGGAATAACTCAATGGAACATCACTTGTACCAGTCACAAGTATTTCTAAAATAAAATAGTATATTACAAATTATATGTACTATGCGTTTGCTCTGAAATAAGAGTTTTAACATCATTATTTTATATTTAACCTCTCAAGCCTCTGGCGTATTGACTATATATTTATTATAGATGCTGTCCGAAGGTCGGATAATTTGTATTATTTTTGCTTTGCAATAAAATCGAAATAAATGTTAGTTTTAAAAACGTCTCACGTTACGGTTTTTTGTCTAAACACTGAACTAAAATTACTGATAATGAAAAAAAACTCATACACACATTTTATTTGACAAATGTATTATAAACATTATTGTTACTTTTTTGTTGTTTCTTACAAAGATAATTAAACCGCAGGAGCCGGTAAGAATAATTCAATAAATAAAAATACATTTTTAGGCCAACTTTAAGACAATAACATTCTTGATAAAGTGACATTTTGATTTGAACAAACCCAGTAGAAGTAATTTTCAAAGGTAAAATCAATGTATAAGGTCGACACTGCAATTCCTGTGCTTTTCGTGACGTGCGTGAGCATAATTCTTCATCACTGCAATTGCAGGTCTTCGGCTTCTAAGTGTTAATACAAACTTCATAATTTTTTCTCAAATTTCTGTCGGAACCTTTTGGTTTTGTAGAGGTGTACATTTAAATTATTCTGTGCTTAACTTCTAGAATCGAATATAAAGCGTGGTGTTTTGTCTTTCTAACACCATTTAGAGCATATTTCTCACCATGACAATAAGGAAGACATAACATTCTCTTTGAAACTATATGAGCTGTTCCCAAAATCGAACAAATTGACTTTACATTTAATAGCTAAATTAGCCAGAGGGTTTGAGGATATGAATTTTTCATTTATTGAATTCTATTGATATCCTAACTCGAGGGTTTAGGATCACAGGGGCCTATCTACAAAAACATTGTCTTGAGATAAACGCAAATAATGATTGGAAGGCTCGTATGCCCAACTGTAAATCCATCTGATATGCCCAACTTTATCTCTTAAACGGCTGTATGTACGAGGTAGAGCTTTGTATCACTAATACTAATATGCCATTACCGAAACCTAGCTTAACTCAAAACACCAGATCCCTGTGATCCTAAGCCCCCGAACTTATATCCATGTAACATTGTGTTATTTACTGCTGGATGTCACTATCCAGCAGTGTGTAGAGAATGAAACATAATATAAAATATATTTATGATTTAAAAAAATAAATAATTTCATTTTCAGCCGCAGTAAAGCCGGTAATGAGGCATTCCCGATCCAAGGCCAAAGATGGCGCCTCCTTATTGGACAGGTTCAAAACTCAGCCAATCACGTTTGGGGAGGTGACGGATGCGTCCAATGATGTCGCTCCTATTCCTCTCAACCAATCACGGAGCAGCTTCAATCTGTCCTTGGAACAAGATGAAGACGGTAAAGCAACTTTATTTTTTACAGCTTTTTAAAAAAAAATTGTAAGCAATAAAAAAATTAAAATTTACATAATATCTTGTATTATTATTATTATTGCACAAGTATAAGTAAGCATGGAATCACTATATTTTGTAAGTTGGGTTTTCTGTTATTAAATTTTATGTTTAGATACTTTCATATTTTGAAAATATGTTTTGACAACAGTTCGTTTTGTTCTTTTGTTTTTAAATGTCACTTTTCTAGTAGTTTTTACAAATCGGTTAATTTTTTGTTACACATAATAATTATTAGAGATTGTTTGTTTTTTAATGTGAATTTAGAAAATTATATACTTAAATGTTTTTGCATAATGTTCTTGTTCTTGAAGGTTATTTTCATAATTTTTAAAAATTTAATCGTAACTAATTGATTTGCTTTGTAATTATTATTCAATCAATTTTTTAATATGTTTTCAATCAGTTCTTATAATTTTTATTATTTTATCTTTGCATGTTTTCATGTCGACTGATGACGGAATTCAATCTACAATCGGCTTGCTTTGTACATACACAAAAATAATGCACAAAATGCTTCAATCGCTACTTATTAATGTTAATATGAATATGAATCACAAAACCGCAGCAAAATTAGACGAAAACGATCCGGCAAAGCTGACACTGGCCGAGAAGATGAAATTATTCGGTGCAAAACTTCCGACCAGACCACCGATGGGTAATAATAAGAAACCGAGGAGTGCCAGGTTCCAGACTATGCCGGTTTTGGCAAGTCAGGTAGACGACGCAAAGCAAAGGAACCTGGATCTCAACAGCAGTCAAGCGGAAGTCCTTTCACCAAGATGCAAGATCATGAAACTGGCTCTCCCGGGCAAGGAATTGGTCCACCCGGAGAAGAAACAAGATGAAGGAGAGGCTGTGAGTGATGCTAAGACGAAGTTGCCAGTGGAAGATGCAAACAAGAAGGAAATAGGTTAGATGTTTGAAATTGTCGACCTAACTCGGTTGTGTTTTTGGTCTAATAGGTGTTTTTACGTTCACAGGTTTGGATGGGTAACGGTTTATGTGTTTATGTTTTTTTAATAACAGCCAATTCTGATTGTTGCAGTTGACGATCTATTTACAAATGCAATTATTTTATTCTAACTGCTTATTTTTTGTTTTTGATGCAACTAATAAGTAGTGATGCAATGATTTTCACTTTGATGATTACATCTGTGGCAATAATAGAAAAATAACTGTGATTATGTTTATTGATTCATTGCATCACAACTATAGCTAATCTTTTATATTCCTGCAAGAAATACATATTTTAACTTTTTAACCAATTTCTATTTTTTTCCCCATCTCCTAACTTTTGTAATTGGCTTTGTCAAATTGATTTATAATTATTGTAGCTACATAACCATTGGACTCTTCTATCTGTCATAATAAAATTTAATAATTATTAGACTATCTTCTATCTGAACATTTCAAATCCGATGTATAATAATATTTTGTTTTCTATGTATTTATTTTCATTTGTTACAACTTACAACAACTTTAGATCCATGTTTGATTTAGTCGAGATTCAGCTAAAGGTATCGCACAATGAAGTGACTCAAACGCTTGAATCAGGATATATCAAGAGTGATAATAGCAGAAGAATATGTATGAGACCTTATGAATGAGCTTTGCGTCTTTCAACCCTACCTGCCTACTCCTGCATAAGAATCGGCATGATGATTAGTTTATTTGTTTGTTTATAAACATCATAACGCTCCTCTCTCGTCGATAAATGCACAAGCCTTACACTATGGATGGTGAAGTCAGATTTTTATATTGATTTGTTAAGCCGCGTATACATTTGTGCCGACCATAAATTTTGGGAAAGGAACGAAGCAACTGTAAGCGGCGTTTTGCACCATTTCACAAATGTATACGTAGCATTAGATATTAGCATTTTTATGTTGATTTGTTAGGGATTACAATTCACCATAGCATTTTTATGTCAATTTCTTAGGGATTACAATTCACCATAGCATGTTTTATATTAATTGGACATCAGCACTATAAGTTTGAGGAAAAGAGATTGATGATGTCCGAGTTTTTAATTGATTCCCGGGCTGATTGGCTTTTGTGTCAAATTTAATCCAGCAAGGGTCGATTTTATGTATTCTTTTCCAATTTTTGTAATCGTTATGATGTATTCTGTATATTGATGTGTTTGTTTTTGCTTGTTTTGAATGTGCACGCTTTTTTGTAATAATACATTTTATGCTTTGAAGGAACAGTCTTTCCATACCTTATTATTTCCTCTTTTTATCTTCCAATCAAAGTTAAAAAATATCTTAAATTGATCCAAATGAATAAATGGATCCATCCATTTTGGTTGACTTTATGCTTGTAATTTAAGCATATCAACTAGAGCTTTAGCTTTTGTCTCAAAATCAAAACTCTGTTCAAAATCTGGAGCAGTGAATTCAAAATCGTTAAAAATATCATATAAATAAGTTAAATATCTGTATTACGCTAGTCAGAGACTACCATTCAAAATCTAAAAATATCTTTAGCTACTTACTTTTCCAATTTACCCTTCCACTCTTTCTCTTCCCTTATTTTTTCCTTCTACCACACAACATTCATAAATTGGGGCTGCTGTAGTGCCATTGGCTCAGAACAGTGGAACTTTTTCAGATGAACAGAGCAAATATGAAAAAACATCATATTTTTGGATGAAGGTCCTTTTAATATTGCATGGTGTAATACTGAATATGTTCTTTGCTGCATGTGGTGGTCTATTTTGGTTTGTTTATTTACATTGGCCCATACGCAAGTGCAACCAAATTCATAATGCTTGTTTGTGCATGCCTTTGACTGGCTGCCAGGAGCTTTACTGGAGCAACTAATTTGATTCTACGCTTAAGTGCATCAAAACTGTGCCATATATCTAATCCGTAATATTGGCAGGAGTCAATAAAGAAATTGTTTCTCTAGTGATGAATTAATCATTCAGTTTGACATCACTTTAACCCATTGTGTTCCAGCACCGTCTTCATGTGATGGAAGAAGTCATTCTGAACTAAACCTGTCTCGTCTGACTAGTGTTGCAGTATTATTTTTTATTTTTCATTTTGTGACACCTATCAGGCAAATTAATCCTCTGATGGCTGTAAGACACGTTTATAATTTGTTATGTCAAATTATAATACGAAATTTCTTTGGATTACATTACATACTTATATTATTAATAATAGATGAAGACAGAATTGCTAAACTATCGATTCTAAATTAAATAGGTAGGTATTCAATGCTCAAATTATTTCTAAAATAATTAGCAGGTACTCAATGGGTTATTAAGGATAAATATTATTAATCATCATTTGTTAAACATCTTTTTAGGTATGTATTTAGCGTTGTGTTTTATCACTTTGGTAACATATTAGTAACCTTATCTAAGCGGCCTCATATGCTGATTAGTGATGAGTCATTCATGAGCCAGCCGCACAATCGGGCTAGGTCTTTTTGATGAGGCGTAATTGTATATCTCCTGGTAAACCTTACCACGGCTCAATTGAACAGTTACTCTTTAACAACTATTAATTGTTCTTACATAATTAGAGAATGAACGGCATTTGACAGTCCGACATCTGGACTCTGACATACGTGCCTACACCTACTACGTACCTAACATCTTATTTTTCTCGTGGTAAGGTCGGTGCAACGGTACCAAAAGTCGTTCGATCATTCATTAGCTGGAAGTCATATCAGGGGGTCCGTAGCGGGGAAGTTGTACCGGGGGAGCTGTATCGAGCGAGTCGTATCGGACAAGCACAGTATTTTCATAAATTTAAATACGTTCTGAGCTCGTGGCCCCTCGTTCAATTGAGTCGACTCTTTGAGCCGTACGAAAATATTGACCGTGGCTCCCGCTCAATAAAATGAGTCATGACCCATCACTAATACGGATGTCCATATGTAATCTATGAAATTTCACAAAAAAAACATACATTGTGTCAAAACATACCACGTAATGGAATAGATTGCATTGAAACGGAGAGCATTGTAAAGGTTAAACCTTTAGTTTGATATGTCGCGTTGGTTACGTAATGATTTTTTAATGGAGGCAAATTAAAATTATTTTCCATACTTAATGAACTTGAGACATATATGACAAATTTTTGCCAAACATGTGTATTTTGTCATAAAGATATGTAATTTAGGAATTAATCACATATTCAATTTATTGGAATAAATTTTGAAGGATTACATAATGTAATATGTATTTAAATCATTTAGAAAGAAGATATTACTAATTAATCTAAACGAAACAAGAAACAGAAAATGACATAAAAATTAAAAACATTTATTTTCTGTGTCTTTTTCATTTTCATGTTTTGTTTAAATTTATTTTCTTCTTTAATGATCAAAAATTGCGTCCTTTAACAAGCAATTATTATCTTACGACTTTTCACAGATTTACATGAAATAATGGCATAAAATTATCTTAACAATTTTTAAAATTTTGTCTAGAAGAATTAAGTACCTAACTAACTAATTTGTTCCATTCAGTTCATTCTCCACATTTTAAAATGTCTCTGACTCACAAATTTTTTGTAGGAATGAACTTCCGTATGGCTCAGAACAAGTTGGCTGAACAAGCCAACAGAATGCTCACCTCAGAAGTCAAGGGTATCCTCAAATCCAGGTCTGGAGCCATTCCTCTTCTTCCTTCAGCCGTGGCAGCGGAGCCAAAACAGCCGGAGCTAAAACCCTCGGCCGGAGAAATGCTCAAGAAGACCAACCTGATACCGGTTCTTCCAAAGGCAAAGAGCGATGTGGATAAGAAGGAGGAGAAACCTTCACTTACTAAGGGAGAAAGCTCCGAGGTAGAATATTATCAACTATTACAAATAAATAAATTTTTATTTTTCGGAATAACTTTATTGAGTAAAACCTCAAATGGTAATATTTAAATATTGAAGACAATATTAGTGATTTTTAAACGAAAATCTGAAACAGAAAAATCAGAAAAGGAAACGGTCACATCTGGGACTCGAACCCAGGACCCTTGTCTTTCCGGGACAATGCTCTACCAACTGCGCTAATGGGACCCTATCCTCCTCGGTCACTTTTAACTGTATCATACTTCGAATAAGAACTACCAACATTGTCTTCATTTTTTCACCGCACATTTTTTATTGGCAACTATCTTTATGTATGATCGCAAGATTCAACCCGAACTAAATGCAATCCAGACAGCGTCTTTTAGATAAACCTATCTTATTTTTTATTTTTAATGTGCGACATCTGTTGACTTTTCAAGTCTAGAATGAATATTTATTTTTCGGAATAACTTTATTGAGTAAAACCTCAAATTGTAATATTTAAATATTGAAGACAATATTAGTGATTTTTAAACGAAAATCTGAAACAGAAAAATCAGAAAAGGAAACGGTCACATCTGGGACTCGAACCCAGGACCCTTGTCTTTCCGAGACAATGCTCTACCATGGTAGAGGATTGCATTTAGGGTCCCATTAGCGCAGTTGGTAGAGCATTGTCCCGGAAAGACAAGGGTCCTGGGTTCGAGTCCCAGATGTGACCGTTTCCTTTTCTGATTTTTCTGTTTCAGATTTTCGTTTCAAAATCACTAATATTGTCTTCAATATTTAAATAAATAAATTTTTGTTGTAGATGGGTGGTTTGTGTCTTCTATTTTCTTAAATGATGGGAAAGCTGTCTGAAATAATTATGTATTGGAATTGCAATTCAGTGTGAACTTCAGAATTTCAGTATATTTGGAATATTCATTGATGCTTGTTATTTATTGGCATGTTTGATTTTTTGATATTTTTAATCCGCAGTTTACAAATTTTATAATTATTTTTAGCTTTTACACTCTTCGAGAATTAAATGTATATGAAAATGTTCAAAAAATGATATTCATAATGAATATATATTTTTATTTTATCTATAATAATATTGCTGTTGATTTTTATTTACACTTTATGAGGATGTTATTCGAATTATTGAGATGATTGGCCATCTGTCGGGGAATTCCCAAACTAAAACAGAGTGTGAGGTTTGAATCTTGGGTTCTACCACAATTACTGTTTATTATGTATTTTGGTTATTGATTAAACATTTTCTATCTGAAAACCTTTCTTTCTTACAATAAACAAGTAATTAATGGTTAGATAACATTACAAAGCAGAAAACATTGAAATGCATTTTAAATAAAACATTTGCATAATTTTTCTCAGGGTCTGAAAGATGAAGGAATAGACAGCTCATCAGAAGAAGAAAGTGCATCGGGAAGCATCCACTCCTCGGACGAAAGCTGCTCATCATCAGAATCTTCCAAAGAATCGGAAGTGGACGAACCAGAAGTCGTCCGCCAAAAATCCAAATCCAAGTCAAAGTCGCCGGAACCGCACAACGTCAAACCGTCGCAACTCCTCAAAAATTCTCGCACTGAGTCTGACATCGCTCGGGCCGCTAAAGAGAACAGCAACAAGTCCGACGGAAGGATCAAACTTCCATGCATGGACGAAATGAAGGCCAGAGAGATCATGCAGAGATGCATGTCCAAGTCAGACAAAGACACGTCTCCAAAGACAAGAGTACCTATTGTCACACAAAAGAAGATTTCACCGGAAACGACAAAATTGAATCCTCTAGACCCAGCTGCGATCAGAATGAAGAATTTGAAGAATGGAAGCTTTGCGCTTGGAAGGAGTCTCGATAACAACAACAAGACAGAGTTTAACACTGACCATATTAACGTCAATAAAGCTGCAAAGATCCCCGTTGGATCTGCTGAAGTGGTGAAGATGAATGAGCAGGAGTGTGTGAAGCCGTGGGCGAGGAAGTTGATTCCTCCCGTCAGCAAGTCTCAGAGTGTGCATGTGTTTAACTCGGCGCTGGCCAACCGGTTGAGGAACGGACGGGAGGAGCGGGCCGAAGGAGAAGGGTCGGAGAGTGATGGGGAGAGCAGCGGGGGACAGGAGGTGCGCAGGATCATCACCAAGAGACGCGCTTTTCGGTGAGTCTATTTTTATTTTTTTTTTCGTTCATTGTTATTTATTGTTGACGAAATTTGTTTTGATTTCATTGATTTATTCAGGTATTTTTTCTTTTTCAATGGGCTTGAACGGGCTTCGATGTGAAACATATATTTTTTTCATTTAGTAAATTTACTAGCCAAGTTATTTTCATTAATTTTTCGAGATATGTACCATGATATCCTTTTTGCTTTGCAACAAAAATTTATGTATGGAAAACGGTTGTTTATCAATTGAGTAAAATTTTGTTTGTCAACAAACATTTATGTATGGAAAACGGTTGTTTATCAATTGAGTAAAATTTTAAAAACATATAAACGTATTCACAATGCAAGTGACGAATTGCCATATTTTGACTTAATGCCAGCGGCAACCCAGGGAACTGTTTGGAGGTTTATTCCTCAAGCGCCTTGACAAACCTTAAATTTGATGGAACTAGTTCTTCTTTCATAATTTTATTGATAATTTGAAATTATTCTTATGTAAATTAATTTATACTTAGTTTAGTGTGTTATCTTGCTGTGTTTATTTCGATAATACAATTTGCAGATGGTTTACTACTTGTGAGACAATACTTTTGGTCACATTTGTCATGATGAAAAGCAGAGCTTTTTCCAGGCTAGCCGGGGTCCTAAGAGTTTGTTGTTAGATCACTTTTTAATATTGTTATAATTATTTAACAACGAAACTCAAAATCAAAATTGTATACTTTTCTTAAATTTTTTCAGCCACATATGTAGGTGTTTTCGCTCTCATTTCCAATGCTACGTTAATGACTGTTCAGGTAAAGCATTTAAATTTCACTTGCCCGTGAATTGATGATACGTGACCTGAATACAAATAATTGAGCTCTGTTCCAAATGCATATTATAATTTGCACATGCCTTACTAGTCTCGATTAATCACCAATTGTAGGCGCAATGTCTAGTACAAGGATACTATAAGCTACGAGTTTGGAATAGATAATGATGTTTGTGTAAAATTATTGCATTTTTTGTATCGATTGCAGCATTTCTTCAGTTGATTTAACATTTTTATTTCCTTGCTTTCAATCCAAATAATTTTTCTAGTTATTTCTTCAATACATTTTGGTTGATTCTACATGGCAATTCGATAACTCAGTGGTTTAGAGCAGGCGCCCGATAATCAAATGCCATTAGCGGCAATAACCGTTTTTTCTAAATTGTTTCATATTATTTAATTTCTTTGTTTTTATTTGGGAATTTTTTTTAGGCGGTCATGGTGACTATTTTTTTGTCAATTCCGTGTATTAGTAATATGTTGCAAAGCTGAAGGTAATGGGGAGAGGAAGGAGATGGCAAATACGAAGTTGGCTAAGTTCCTGGTTTTTCAGAGCTGGTCACCAGTCACAGCGTTAGAAGCAAGCGATCAAGCATCAGCAAAAACAGTGTCCATCATCAAAGCAGATGTGTAGATTGTTGTGAAGTGGGTGCTTATGTATGCAGACGGGATACCATTACAGCCGGTATTTCATCATAATAATTGCTGAAATCAATGTGGTTTTCGGTGTTTAGTTTTAGCGTAACCGTCAAGTGCCAGATACCAAGAACTATTAAGCTTAGCCCCATCGTCCCTATTAACGTTAATGGGGTTTTTGTGGATTTCAATTGCCTCCGTCATTAGACGGCTCAATGTGTTTTGATATTTCAGAAACAAATCTAAAGTGTAGACCGGTTTCAATTAAATGCTTGTACGATCGATGTATTCTGCAATCCTTTTGGAGATGGTATTTTCTGTCTGGCCTACATACGTCTTGTCACATCCCGAGTACCAGAGTTTAAAGACTCCACCTGTCTCAGAGGAAACCTGGTTTTTGCAGACTTCAGAAGGTCTTGGATTTTAGTTGTTGTTCCGAAGACAGTCTTTTAGTTTTTTGATTTTGACAGTGTTTTCAGTTTTGTAACTAGAGTTAAAAAATAACAAAAAATTAAATTGGTCTTGTCGAATTCCACTGCATGCAAAGGATCTTTAAAAAAAAACACTTGATTTCAACTAAATAACTGCAATTACTACACTATAACAACTATTTAAGTTGGGGGTTTAAGTAAACATGCATAAAGTAGGTTTTTAGGGTTTAGTTTGGGTTATTTTAATGATTTGTGAGTATATCCTACACTTCTTTATTATTTGATGGCATTATATTATAAGCCGCAGAAAATCATAGATATTTGATATATTACTAGTTTTGCCAATCAGTTTTCTAAAATATCCACAAGACAAATTCCCCACAAGTTCATTTACCTATAAAATTAAACAATATTTTCGGTAAGTTAACATTTATTTTTTATTATCTAGTCATTTTTGTTGAAAAATTTGCTGCAAAAAGAAACGAAATTATAGTTTATTAATTATTTTTCAATATGGTTGGATAGCTATTAGTTATGTCAGTTCTCATGTTGTAGAATCCTCGACATTTTCCCCACATCACAAAATACCTAATCTGTTTAAATTCACAGAAATTCCCGCAATCTGGGGAACGCCAACAAAAAAATAACAACCTTCTACGTAGCATCAAACAAATAACCGACATACTTAAATTTAAATCATCACTAAAAACATTTCTCTTAAACAAATGTCACTACACCTTAAATGAATACCTTACATAAATTAAATACCTCGGTTTTTATTTCTGATTTTTATTTTTTATTTACATACATTTGTTAACATGTAATTGTTGGGTTATGTAATATAATGTGTATTTGTTGGGTAAGGTGGAAGAAATAGGATGTAACCTATAAGCCAGTGTTTTTCAATCTTTTTGAATACGCGACCCCTTTACATGTTGAAAAATTCTGGCGACCCCATTTGGCCATAGATACAGACAAAAAGTTAGTAATTTAAGTAGGTTAATTATTTTCTCAATTTTGGTACCAATATTCATTATTACGGCCTACACTCTGCAAGGAAGCCGCGAGAGCTTTGAAAGTAAGTACGAGGTAAGTTGGTAAGGCTGCGTGCGACTTTGACTTGGCCGCCCCAAAGTGTTGACGTGTTTTGGATGAAAAGAAAAAAAGAGTATCCAGAGTTGGCAAGGGAAGCTCTAAAATTATTAGTGCCATTTGTCACTTCATACTTAAATATTTAGTTATTTATACTGTGTTTTTACAGATACTATATTACTATCCAGTTACAAATACTCAGTTAAGTTACAGGCAAAAATCTACAAATTACACACATTCAGGTAAAAATACAGGTTACGTACAATTAAAAAACTAAACAAATAATAATATAAAATTATAAATAAGTTCAGTAAAATGACAAATAATAACTAGGAGAGACAAGAGACATCAGAGATACAGTGATACATAATACAATTATCTAAACATATTATTTAGCAGCAGCAGAACATTTTATACTTATGTGAACTGACATTCTCTTCAATGGTGGACATTAAAACTAAAAACACAAACAGACTTAACTAAGAAAATGATTTGATTATTAACATATCAAAAATAGCACAACAATTTGAAATATTTTTGACAAATAAACTAGCCCGTCCTTCTCACTGAAATAGTGTTTTTATTGTAGTTAGCCCCCCCCGAGTAAGGCTTCGTAACACCCCTAGGGGTCGCGACCCACAGATTGAAAAACACTGCTATAAGCTATACCCTTTGTACTCTGTATTTTTGTGCAATACATATTTTTTTGAATTTGAATTTGATATTCCCACCAATTGACTACCTTTTTCAGCTGGCTTTTGTTAAAAATGATTTTTGGCTATGGAATAAAAATATTTTCGCAACCATAAAACGTTTTCCGGTTTATAAAAAAATGGTCCGATTTTGCGAATCGAAATTTTCAAAAAAATTTTGACGGTTTCAAAAACACAATTAAAAAAAACGCAATTTGGCTGAATTTTTGCCTAAACCGAAAAAAAAAATTAAAAAATGTTGTGCAAGTGGCCTCTTGTTATTACATATTCAGAGACGTGAACGGCATCCGACAGTCCGACATCTGGACTTGGACAAATGTACCTACACCTACTAACTACCTAGCATCTTATTTTTCTCGTGGTACCAGACGGCGTACCGGTAACAGGAGTCATACAATTATTCATACGCTTACGCTGAGGAGCTGGGAACCGTATCGGGGGAGTCGTATTCGGAGAGCGAAGTATGGTTATTGCTCGTACGCTCTGAGCTCACGGCCCCGGTTCAATTGAGTCGACTATTTCAGTCGTATGAGAATATTAAGCTGGTACCGTGACTCTCGCTCTTAATAAAATGAGTCATGACCCATCACTACTCCACTGGCTCTGGGCAGTTGTATAATATTTCTATATGATGTTTGGATCACCCGCAACCTCCTTATAAACGTTGACCACTACGCGGGTTTTTCAGGCTAAAATATATTCTGTAAAGGGAAGTACCTACCTACTTAGGGAAATAGGCGCGCCAATGTCCAATTTGCTTCCGAGCTTTTATGACTAAATTAGAAATTGAGGGCGAAATTCCCATTTAGAGGAATTTGGACAACTAGCCCATTGAGCCTTTTTAGAGGTAAATTGGACACTTTGCGAAAATAGGGTAATGCGGGGCAAATTGGACATTTGCGGTCAAATGCGAAACTTATACCTAATTTGGTTATTAGGGGAAATAGGGGCAATATCGCAAATTGAACATTTTATAGAGAAGCTAATCGAAATCGTTATTGCATAATGCACAGCTTTTAGTGTCTGGATTCTCGACTATATTTAGATCGCAACCGCAACCTCATATCCATTATCAGTTATGAAACTCATCAAATGTACACACAACTGGAAAAAAATAATACTACTATTTGTGTTTATTTGCTCATATTTAAAAATCGTTAAATTAATTAAAAGAGGGTGGGTGGCGAAACCGGGTAGCAACTGGAGGTGTAAAACTTATATCTGCAGTCGGGGCTTAACTACTGCTATGCTTGTCCGCTCTTTGTTCATCTTCTGTACGTTTTCACCTTCAAATTAGTTTTTTTTTTGTTTTAAAGTATATTTATAAAATTTTACATCTTATATCTAATATATTATTTTCTAGGACTACTATAATATTATTTACTACTTACATACTAAAATTTGGACTTCACAACATTGAGACATAATCCACGAAAAACTGCAACACTTTTGGTTGTTTTTTTAACGCCTGCGTAACAAACTTTGTAAATATTTTGTATGTACTTTTCTGTCATATTTAAGCACCTCGCAACACACGTTAATTAATAATACAATTTTTTCTACTATTTTTCAAGGAGCATGATTTTACAATCGTAACAAATTATTATGGATTCGTAACGCGGGCGGGCTTTTATTGCATCGCTAAAATATAAAATAAACATTTCACACGTGTTGGGTCACTGTAAAATAACTACTGTTGTTTATTTTATGGAAATAACGCACCACATCCCAATACATACATGCGTGTTATTATTACACATATTACATATAAAGAAATAAAAGCAAGGCCGTCACGTTACTTCGTCATTCGTCATTCTGGAACTAGCATTGTTTGTGGCCGGTGGACATCGGGCGTAGGCAGAAATACTCCCAGTATCGCCCTGGTAAAAGACTTTAATTCAGAGTCGAAAGATTGCTTGAAATGGCGTTGGCAGTGTTGTTGACTAGAGCTGAATAGCCAGCTACCGTCCTCTTCCCCATCTTCTTCAAATTGAATTTCGCGTAAAAATTAGTATTTTTTTATATTAGCTCCACACAGGCGGCCCTGAGGAAGGTTTTTTTAAAGGAAAGGAAAGATAGAAAAGTTTGAATTCACCCCTCCCACTGCGGTAGACGGAGATGGGTCGAGAGAGTCCTGTTGGAAAGGTAAAAAGTTCTCCGCCGCCAAGACCTAGACAATCCCCACCCCATGAACCCGGCCACCCTTGCGTCAACAAACGTAACGAACCACTTGGGATGACCTATGGCAGAGGTGCTGGTTATCCAATGAATGGTTCCCGGGGCGGCGGTACCCATACCCGTCTCCCAAATTGATTCGCATTACCGTAACACGAAATTTTCCGGTCTCTACTAATTAATTTTGCACTGATCACAATTTAATTTTTTTATTTCCTGATCTATAGATTGCTTAGTGTGCAGAATTATAATAATTGCAAGAAATTACACTGAGAAATCTATTGCAAATCACGATTTTGAGAAAATGGTATTTCCAGATTATAAGATTGCTCGTTATTGGATAGATATATTTAATTGCAATCCGATTGATGTGATAAAATTCAATTAAATTGTATATTCCATAATACTTTTTTATCCTCCACGTCCACGTGGCATTTGAGTTGATTTTTACCACAATACGAGTAGAAAAACAAAATACCGCTATATTATTATAAAAGGGAAGACTGCCTTGGCGGAACATGACATGGTGTTTGAGAAACTAGAAATTGTTACGTCAACCTTCGTAATCTAAATAAATCTTACGATTTATAATGATCGACAGATGTTTACTGCGAATTGAATTGAGCACAGTTTATTAATGGCTTCATGCAGAGATTCGTATGCATTTTTACTGCGAAATAAAAAAAGTAAACCTATTCAATATTGTGTGTCCTGGTGTGGGTTTGTTTTTTAAGCAAATCTACGGTTTACAAGTAGATTGATGAAATTTTGAACACTTGACCTTCAAACCAGGAGAACGGTTACTGTTTATATTAGATTTTGTAAAACCACCCACCTCCTTTTAAAATAAGTGGAAAATTACTGTATTCATCTGATTTAGAAAAAAATATGTAGCCCGGGCGACGCCGAGGACCTCAGCTAGTAGTACCTACGTTTTACCTCTGGTTCCCAACGAAGCAGTAGTACCACCTACGTTTTACGCGTGGTTCCCAACGAAGCAGTAGTACCTACGCTTTACGTCTGGTTCCCAACGAAGAAGTTGTACCTACGTTTTACGCCTGGTTCCCAACGAAGCAACTGCCCGTTTTTCGATTCCACCGTTCGAATCGAAACGCTGCTAGAAATGGTCTTATGTTTAGTGACCAGATCTGAATTATTAACCTTTCTCTTACTCGTCTCCTCCCCTCCCACCCCCTTCATCAATATAGGGTATTATCAAATAATATCAAACAGTTTGCAATTTGGCACCTCTGGTCCTTAAAGTCTTCATGGAAATAGCGAGCTGCACACATTATTCTAAATAAGCTGACTCACGATTTGTTCGTGTATGTTCACGGATCTGATTTCGGGGTGTACAGTGTACAGTGTACAATCCCTCTAGGATGGTCTGATTTGTATACCTACTCTGGAGCTCACCCTAGTTCCAGCCTCACTAATAATAAACCTCCCCCTATTAGCGTATCCGTTCTAAGGCACGGTTTGTTACCTCCGCCCTAAAAAATATCATAAAATTCCACATTGAATTTAACGATCCGTGTTTGAAACAGAACCACACAGTAAAAAGGTGTTTACTCCTTACAACGAAGTTTTTCACACACATAATATTTAATTGATCTTTTTGCTTTTTGCCGAGTTAGGATAGTCCCCGATTCCCCCAAAAAAAATCTCAAAGTCATCAAGAATTTAGATTAGTATTAGACGCGAGTAAAAAGGTAATATAAAAACCCATGTTCTTGTTAACTGGTCTGTTGAAAAGTCGTTCCTTTTTACTCGAGTTCTTAATTTTGTTTGATAATGTGTAGATTTATTTTAGTGCCGTGAGTTTTAACTTTAGGGGAGATCTATTAGTTTGGAGGGTTGCATTTGATAATTTTGTTAGCACAACGACCCCAGAGGAACGTTGTATACCGTCGGGAGTTATTTTGGAGAAGAGTGCTTCTATAAGTACCTAGCTTCCCTGTGATGCTGAATTGATACATATATTTTGAGAATAAACCAAATGGTTTAGTGTTTCCCAGGCACGATAAAAGCAGATTATATGCAGCATCCTTAAGGTTTTTAAACGTTTGATGTGATACCGAGCAATATTCCCAACGGCCCTATGGAGGCTCATTTAAATGTTGTGAGGATGTAACAAAATTGATAAGCGAAAGGTGAAGTATAAAAAGATTGGGAAGATTTCGTCACTAAAGTAATTTCAAGCAACATTTCTGTACCGAATGGTGGACTCTTAACCGCGGACGATATTGTATTTTGCACTCTGGAAATAATGCAAATTACTACATTTTAATTTTCAACGCTGCATCGGAATTATCGCATTGCATAATACAACATACAAGAAATGCGCCAACCGGGCTGGTGCCCAAATATGTTGTCAAGTAGTTGACTTCAGGACGCCTTAGGCAGATCTATTTATTCTGACATCAGTTTTAAGCTCACTAGTTGTTATCGATACTACTACCAATTAATCGAATTCGCTTCGAGCGTTAAACATCGATCAGTAATCTAAACCAAACACCAAACCACCACGTTGACCGCCGATTCTACACCCCACACCCACCATTCACACTTTTCACACGGATATCTTCTTTTACTCCTTCCCCTCCCAATCCCCCTACCTGTCCCCCGCGTAGTCTTTCAGAACCGAGAGATCTCCACTACATTTTATACGATTTTTCAAAGTTAGTTTTATTGTGATCCGGCCATATTACCATTACCTGGCCGGTGTGGTTTTATTATTGCCGCGTATATGGAACATTGGAAACCGGTCACTGTGCGGGAAGGGACTAACCTGTTCCGCTGTCTGTTCATAGGGAGATTGTTAAATCGTGGGCCGCGATATCTATTGCTGATTAAATAATAACATTTGATAGTTTTACTACCTACCCGGCTCTGCCCGATATTTGAGCTGGAAGATAATCGACGGCCTCCTCGGTTGTGTGGTTACGATCTAATTTTATTGTGTTATTACGCATTTTTTAAATAAAAAAAATAATATGGTATATTTGCGGCACAGTGGAAGATACTCTTAGTTCGCCACGGTGAACGGTTGGGAGCAGCTGGGACTCTTGCGGTACAAATAAATAAAATTAAGCGAACAATATGGCATCTTATTTTACTTTTGAAAAACATTGTGATATTTCAAAGCTCCATCGTTCGCGATGAAGATGACTAGCGAAATTAAAATAGTTTCGTTAGATAGAGATAGACGTTCTAGTCTGAAAAAACAGGACGAGTTTCCAAAATAATCCAAAACATAATTAGGTCGTGAAAATCTCAAATGTTATCGGGTCTCTATGATGTTCAAAATCTTATTTTCTGAAAATGGCCCTCCTCAGAGCTTCCCCACGTGCGTACAGGCTCTGGGAGACACCTAAAGACATCTTATATTGTGTAAATTAAAATGATCAATTAATTATTCATAAATAATCCAAACGGTTTAAAAAGCACAGCATCTGTAAGGTGCAACGATTTATTGAGCTGTTAGACTGCGGGTCCAGTATTGTCCGGGTTAAGGATCTGTAGGAAATTATCAATTCAACTATCGCTTCCTGGTTTCTTCTTCGGGGCGGTCAAACACAACTGGATTTATAAAGATGACAACGGCCGAAGTGAAACAGGTATTGGATTTAGCGTTTTCTCATAGTTTTTAGAACAGTTTATGGCTGTATAATTCATTTCATTGCTGCCATTGTAAATATGCCTTCCGATTCAGAACCAAGGACTTTAACCTTTACACTGCGAATTAGGCCATTTATATGGCGTAAGTGCTGTGATCACTGTAGCTTTTGTCCTGGATTCTACGACAAATTGGAGGCCTTTGAAATGTAAATCTAATGGAGAATTCTAAAGATATCCCGGACATAATACTTTACTGACAAGAACGTGTTATTTTGAATATGAACTTCGTTTATATCCTAAAAAGAGAAAATACGAGTACATCACTTGACCAAATGACCAGAATAAAAGTAAAGTGAAAAGAAACACCTAGAATATTTCAAATTAGAAACAATAAATGAACGTCTTAGCAAAAATTAACATCAAATCTTTTCAAAATTATAAAAAAACCATTTAGAATCTTCCCACTGGGTCACAATCAAAATCAGTATCGATCACTGTCTAATGAAAAATTCTGAAACTTTCCATAATCCTTTCCAGAGAACTTATCCTTCTCCGAACCTCTTGTGCGAACTGTAATATACAACACTGTTGTAAATAGGCAAGATTCTGGACGTATTTAGCCTAGAATCTCTTATTTTCACTTATGGCCCAAACTTTACCATCTCTTGATTTTGTTTTACGTACTTATTGTTTTATTTTTTACATGTTTTTGTACACCGTTCTTGTTAGTATCCATATATAATAAATTAGACACCTTATTTGTAAGAATGTAGTTCTTGACCTTTTATTTCAGGGTGGTTTTCTTTTCAAACCAAAAACATAAAAAGCCGATAGTACATTCCGAATCCGACACGTTAAATTACTAAAGGGTTCTGACCCTCGATCAATTCTCTCGCCGCTTCCTTTGAACTGCTTTCTTTCTTGTTTTTTTTATCCTCTTCATCTTTCCCTTTCTTTCGATACTCCTTGCTTCTCTAGTGTCTACCGCCCTGGGTTATATTTGTATTGTTATTTTGCTATCGAGGCGATATGCCTCGTTAGGAAGTTGGTACCCCGGCATTTTTATTTACTGCACGCATTGGTTTACTGTGTAATTACGTTTTTTCTCTTTTGTGTTGACCACACAAGAGTACAACCGCCCGCAGCTAGTGGGGTTATGGCATCTCCAGTTTCGGGATGTTGTGATGCAAAGATAACGGGGAAGTGAAAAGGCTGAGGTAATATCAATAAAGCAATTTTAAGCTGAAAATTCCAAAAATTATATCAAACAAAAAACTAACTTCACATATAATACTTATAGTGTATCATATTTGGTCAGGTTCGGTTGTGGTAGTTTTGAATCATCTCAGTTATAATAAGGGGATTTTATTCTTCCTTGTTTATTTTTTACCTAAAAAAGTTCGCTACTACAACAAACAATCTCGTACAACTGTTGAATTCTTGAAGATTGTGCAATCGTGATATACTTCGTCTACTTCTAGTGGCATTTTTCCTTAATTTTTACGTTAATTAAACAAAATTAATGCCCTCTTTTTTGAGTTTCCTACACTATATATTTTTCATCCATGGGATTTTTGGATTTACACTCACACTAATATGCTTCTAATACAATATTATATATACTCATTTATTGCCTCGTGTTTATGTTTTACGCTTCTCGAAATGGCAATGAATTCAAGTGTGCGCTCTATTGTGTTCAGATCTGCATCATTCGGTAGTTTGTGAAAGTCGCTTAGCATTTCGACCATGATAATATCAAACGCTCCTTTTGTGGGAGTGTTTCTGTATTTTGATGGTTGCCTGTTGTTCTTTGTATTATGAATTATTCCATCAGGAAATGATGTGCTCTGTTATTATTTATCAAACAGACACAAGATTATTTGTGTCCTTTGAATGTCGTCAATGCAAATAACTTGAATGATTTCACTCACGATAAATTCTGTAGACTTGAGTGGATTGGTAGTATTTTATAATACTTTACTAGTTGTTAATTTTGACCTTCGTTCACTCGAAATGACTCATGGTTTTTTCGTAACTCCGAATAGTCATTATTACACAAACACGCGAACATTTTTTCATCGAATCACCTCGCGTTGGTCGTAGGATCTCGCTTAAAAGTTTTAAACGAAAGACTACAAACAAAATGTTATGGCTTTCAACAAGGATTTATTGTGGGTCCTTTTTTATTTTATTTTGTCTTTCCTTAGAGTTTCCTTAAAATCTTCCCATAAAATGTAGCATTACACACAAAGCTGATTCTCAATAATAATAACGTCTTGTCTGTTTAGTTTTTTTAGGGTTAGGCGTTATTTTTATTGGTAACGATTTTGAAAGTTCTACTCGGTTTGGTTATGTTTATGCATGACAGCTCTTTGAGTTAGTTTAAGTAAAGTATATTTAATATAAAACCACCAAATTATGCATAAAGGGTATTAATAAAGCCATAGGCACACACATTTACATCGCAATCGCAAATTCCTCTAAACATAATTACCTCCAGGTGAAGTAAACTCCACGCAGACCTACAATAATAATTGACAATCCAACCTTGTAACGCGATATTGTTTTGTACTTAGTTCATTTTGATGACAGAAGTTCTGTTATTCTGTTTGTAATTCTAAGTATTATTGTTATTTCTTTTGTTAACACATTTTTACCATTAATTAATTTTCCCAACAACACATTATGTAAATTTAGGTGTATGGTAATATATGGTTGTATTTCGCTATACCTAGAGCAGTAACTTCCTCTTTTATCTCTATGGTTCTATCTAGCACATGTTTCAGCAGGTTTCAGACAGGTTTATGCGGGCAATGGACGCATGCGCGATCCGATACGGGATGCGTAAAATACGTGTTATTCACCTTTCCGACAGATGTGAAGCCATTTATTTAAAGTCCATCAAACTTGGCAATCTCCACCAATAACCCAGTCTGAAAGACGAAAAAATATCTATTTATTAATGACTATGATATGATCGCTTTTCTTGGTCTATCAGTCTATTTATGACTATGATTCATCGCTAAAATGAACACATGTGTATTTTCCGTCTGTGTTGATTAGATCACTAAATATCTACAATACAACACGAGACTTCAAGCTCCATTTCATGTAGTTGCTTCTCGCACTAATTTAATGTACAATAATTCTTATTAAGTGATTGCATCGTGTGGGGAATGAAACTTGCTCTGTCTAAATAATCTAGAAGCCCTTGAAATAAATAAATCCCTAAATCTATACATGTTACCCTTCCCTAGATCCACTTGTACCCCCTCTCTCTTACCTACTTCCCCCTTGCCCTCCCACCAACGTTGATGTTCTCTCTTCTTTTATTTTCGCTAGGCACTAATTCTGTAATTATTTTTGTAAGTATGTTTTTATGAAACCCTACGGAAGATTCAGGTGGAACCAACACCGGTTTGCTTATATATTTAGTTATATACTCAAAAAAGCGATATCCGAACGAAGTTTTTTAATTTGAATTATAAATAAATAAATCTCAAATAAATGGAGCCACGTTAAAGCCCTTTTCACACTAAGAGACAAAAGCTCTTTTTCCAGGACAGGTCTCAAAAATGTGTCTCAATTGGTCGCCATTGTTGTTACAGCTGTTGTCATTGACCAGAAATGGCGCCGGAAGCTTTTGACTGGATTCTTTGTAAGAAATTGCCGCCTTCATATTATTTCTTTTAAAGGGAAAATCAAATATCCCCCTGGTTACCAAATATCCTGACAATATTTGCATGTCTCCTATCACCATCGCAATAAGCGTAAAATGTCGCTTGTGCGACGATGGAGTACTCAGCTAGAAGAGGATTGAACCGACGACGCCGCAGTGGGAACACAGCTTTCGACTGCTCAACCAACTAACTTATCAATTTTTTTATTATTATTTTTCCTCCAAAACACCAAATGTGGTTTTTCTTGGTAGCTTTAATACAATTGTGTTAGTTTTACACCTGTTCCACGAACTGTTAATGTTTTATTAGCGAGGCGATAAAAACGAACGGAGTTTTTATTATCTCATGACATCGCCTAAAGAACAACTTTAACGACATAATCAGTCGACTGTTATATTATGATATGTAATGTATGTAGGATTGTTAATTATTTAATATATTTCATGCAACATTAATGATGATTGACGTAACTACGAGATGAAGTAGTGATCGTACTTTTTACGTGATCAGCATCGAGTAACTAACTGGGTTGGTACTCACTTGGACTAATACGCTGAGTTCAAAAAATATTGTCAAGGCCCCAAAGTGAAAATTCGCAAAGTTGGCGTTGTATTAATTACATTTTTAAACATTTAACTATAACAATATTTTGTTACAGTTAAGTGGATATTTAAAAGCTCCATATCGCATGATGGAAAAGCCGTTGCGATCCGAATAGTTACATTGATAAAAACGAAGAATTTACAAAGTCGAATAGTAAATTCTTCTGCAAATTTCAAGAAACATCTCAAGGCGCGTTCAAGTTAAACAAAACAAAAAAATCAATTCAATGAATAATCACTAAAGCGCGTTTTTCTGCTAACAGCAGAAGCATGAACAGAGAAAAATCAAGGTAAAATATAATGAAATCTTCCACCCACGTTGTGCATTGTTCACCTACCCTAGAACCTAAAACCCTAGGTTAGGTTATGTTCGTGGGCAAATTGCACAGTGAACATTTCACCAGGGGAACAGGGAACGTGGGAGAGTAGTTGTTGGCACAAGGTACAGAATAGAATACTGCTTCTTGCAGTGTTAACGATTTCATCCCAAGGTCAGGATCTCCCCTCGCAATATTATTATTATTATTATTCGGTTGCAGGAGGGTGATCCCCTCAATCCATGTCTCACTCTGACAGCTTCGTGCTTTGGGGGCAATATTCTTTCCGTATTCCGTTATTCTCCTTATTCTGCAGCAGCTGAAAAAAAATATTTTGGAATAAAAATAATCAATATACTAATAAGCGGTTATGCCAATTCAAATTCAATAGTATTGTGAAAATAAGTAACTTGGTGGCGACAAATGCTTGTAATTTCATAAATTCTAAAAATGAATCTTATTAAAAGGTTCCTATTTGTTTTTCATCGCACAGTAGACTAGATTGTTCATCCAGCAGGATTAACTTCCCGTAACCTTGGGTAAAAGAAATAAATTAGAATTTTTATTTATTCCGTTTATCCTAGTTCGTAGAGGTACGCAATCACAAGTAAATTTGAACACTTCTCAATATTGTTTTGACTTACCTAAATGTTTGTCGATTTTCCAAGTATTTACTAACACTTACAACATTAAAATGTGAGTTAAAGCAAACAGTATTTTGAACAAAGGTCGATACGCAATAGTTTTTTTAGTGAAGATCACTAAGAATGAACCTGGTAAGTCGCATTACAAACATGACAGAAATAAAGTCGTGTCCATAGATATCTATCATAAAATAAAAACTGTATCTGTTTTATTATTTATTTTCTATTCTCTCTTTCTTCATAAAATCATTTTTTTGTCGAATGATATTGACATCGTTTTTCTAGTATCTAGGTTTTAGTTAGTGTTTCCAATCCATGCAGTTTATTGCATTAACTGTGAGGTGTGTTGTGTTGTGTGTTGCGTATTAATATTGTTGTGAATCGATTGGCTTCGCCTAGATTTGTAGGCAACTGTACACCAAGATTGTACACTGAGCAATGGGCAACCTTGTCAAAAGAGGCGTGTCGGACGCTTAGGTGTAAGTTTTTAAACTGTGTTTTTATTTGAACCTTTTTATACAGTTCTGGTATTTGATAGTTCTCCTGTAACTGATAATCCGTTCTCAGTGAGTGACAACCTTCCAATCGATATACGCTAGTTTCCTAGATTGTTATCAGAATAAATGCTTTCTATATTATCAGAATCTCTTGTTGAGAAAGACAGTAAGTTTATATTTTTTCTTTGTTTATATGCTGTTTGCTATTTGTTATTATAAATATAATCATTGAAGTGTCATTTCCTCTAAAACAAAAATTAATTTAGTGTGACCTTTTATTTCTGAACTTTCAAATAAAACCCAGCTTTTTGGCTGTATCTTTATTTTAAGCAAACTTAAAACTAAACTTTCTTTCTTTGAAATATGCATTCTTTAAAATGACTATTTAAGATACATTACACGTGTTACATTGTAAAGTGTGTATAGTATAATAGAAGTTCTACACCCAGTCCTCTATAGCGATTCCTGTTACGAAGCGGACTGTAGGTTATTGAATGTATTAGTGTTATGGTACTTTATTCATCTTTTTATTATAATTTCTTTTTCTCCATATTAGCTTTTTTTATATTGATATTGTTTTGTGTTCTTAAAACTTGTTTTTTTATTGATATGTAATTTTGGTTTCTGACTTCCGAAAATGTCTTAGAAAGATAATAAATTTGAGTAAAATCACTTATTTCGTAGGTAACAATTTCAACAAAAAAAAAACTGAAAATTACTTTTAGTTTCTTCTCCCTTTTTACGGCTGACCTATGTGCTTCTTTCTATGTGTATTGTATGATAGTAGATCCGACGGTGACTGCAATCAGCACTGCACTACCGTTGCTTCGATTCACCCAAGTCCGATAGACAATAACCGGTCGCGGGGAGCCGAGAGACGAGAGACGACACTCGAGAGCGAGTCCCTGAGATCCGAGCTGTTGCACCAACATACCCACGGTGCGAGTGCGCTACTTTTATAATACTAAAAGTTAGTGATCAGCGAACCTCGCGGCGCGCGGGACGCGTATGCTAACGCCAGCTGTCAAACTGACGTTAAAAAGCGCGCGAAGTCCTGGTACAACGATATTATTGTTTACATAATTTAAATTATAATAATATTCTCGATTTTATCAGCAAATCAGCTGTCAGATTGTTAATAAACTTTACTTTTAAACAATATTTACGTTAAATCTGACAGCTCCAAGTAATACCCCGTTTTTTTTATTGTTTACTTTTGTGTTATCAGTGTTTTTTTTTCTCCATGTTTGGTCGCTGCAGACCTAGTTTTATTGTACATGTGGGAATTCACATCACATCACATTGAATAATTATGGATTAATTTATTTCAGTAAGCGTGCAATTAATAGTGTGGTTTTTATGACCGTATGTGGTGTGTTTGCGTCAGGTGGTGATTTTTTAATGAACATAATGATTTATTAGATAAATTATTTATTGGCGAGTAGTGTGTGCAATCATTACACTCTCCAGCGGCGAGTACACTTTCAAGGTTGTCGATACTGATGTTTCAATGGCAGAATAGTTTGTAACGTGAGTACCTTCATTACACTATATACTACTTTATTTAACGATGCAATTTTATAATATTCTTTCCATTGTTCGCATCGAGGTATTACTAACACGGGTAAAAATATAAATGGGTTTTCAGCACTGAAGAGATGAAACGATAGCATAGGGTTGTGGGCGTATGTGTGTGGCCGACGTAAGCATAACTTTTCATTACCTTTGAAGAAAAGAAGTTTGCAAATATCGAAATTCTTTCTTGAATATATTATCCATTTCACTTGCCTATCCGTGGCATAAGAGTCAAAATATCTAAAGTAAACTATCGACAACAATTTTCTTTCAAATCGGTATTGATCATACTTTTTGGCATTATCTGTTTAGATGTTTTGGAGATAGTCAGCATTTAAGAATTTTTCTTAAGGCGAAGCTCAAAGCCAAATCACTATTTTGATTAATCTTTATAACGAATTGGTGTACATTATAAATACCAAAAATATGCTTTAGATAAATTGAAGCTTTTCCTGTCGTTTCCCTTGAGTAGAATACAAATAAAAAATAAATTACTGAATAAAAAAATTAATTACTCAATAAGAAATATAAATGATCAAAATATCATTTTTTTCTTCAACAGTATGAATGCGTAAAGGAAACAACCTTAAAAAAATACAGTATTATAGCTAAGATTATCTGTGACAGTTTCACTTGATTAAATTCTTATGAAATTATGTACACAATAAATATTTTGCGCTTGAAATCGAACGTTTCTAGATTCCGTTTGTCAAGCGATTTTAATGCCTATTTCCTACATTCGTTACAATATTAAGGCATACCAAGAATATATACATTTTTGGCTTGTAGCTTCCTCTTAACGTTTAATTATTGCGATGCCGAATGGTGTTCTCTCATCAGGGTGATACTGAGAATTTTTAACACCTTGGAAAGTCATTTTTAAAGAAAATGATAATTAATTTTTCCTTTTTTTCGAATTGGTTTGATATTAAAATTAAATTGTGTTTTTTTTTACATCAACTTCACGCGGGAGGTTCTGAGGAAAATAATTTTCCTCATAGCATGTCATCTTTAGGAATGCTGTGTGGAGGGTCATATAAGGGAAGGAAGGAGGGGTTCTGGGGGAAGTTCTGGAAAGGAAAAAGGGGTGAGGGGTCTGCGTCAGGAGTAACGGTCGTATGAACGCAACCCTCTCTCTGCGGTGCAAAGCGGTGTGTCGAGAAAGTCCTGCTGGAGAGGTAAAATAGTTTGCCCCTCCCAATCCGATCCCCAGGCGGGTGGTTAGCAGACGCATCCGGCAGGCTGATCGCAAAACCTTACCCCCATGAACCCGGGCACCCCTGCTAAATTAACAAACTCATCGAACCACTTGGGATCACGTATGGCAAAGGTGTTGCTTATTCAATCAATGATTCCCGGGTTGGCGGTACCCATATTTACCCATCGCGGGCTCCCGAATTGAAAAAGCAAATACTATATTTCAAATGTATATTTTTGACGTATTGCATGTTGGTAATGCATTCCCACATTCATTATGTTACGCAGCTACGTGACATTTGTTGTTAATACTAACATTTAGAATTTCCCAATGTATTTTTGGTATGAATGCAGTTTGGTATTGTTTGCTTTGTAAATACTAATAGAATTAATGTTTGAAGTGGTTGGGAGTTTTCAAGTGTTTATTCAAGTGATGCATTTCGAATATTGATATGCCTATAAAACAAATACAAAATTTCGATACAGAATTGCTATTCCAATACATAATAATGATATGCGCACGTTTATTTATGTAGATGGTTTGTCATTGTAAATGAAGGATTCAGGGGTAAAAAGCAACAGTAGAAGATGCACATATCCTAACATAAAATTATTTAGAGCAGGGCTTAGCGGAATATTTTAGAACCCCGGGGCAAACTTGTAAACCGATCCAATCTTAAATATAAATGGTTGTCATTGTTTGATTTAAAGTTTTTTCTTTTATATGTTCAGTAATGTTATTATTCATTTGACAAAAACGGTTTATTTGTAAACAAGTTCTGCTGTGTAATTATTAATATTAAAGCTAGTTTGATTAATGATGAAATAATATAATTCGCTCGCCACTCCTAGATGTGTTTAAGCTGATTTCAATTTTTATAGAACGCAAAAATACAAGTTAGTATAATAATAATTTATGAAACCCATGAGTCATGAAAATTAATTATTTGAAAACACCTTACTTGACTACCTTTATTATAATTTAAACAATCCAATGATTGAGGGAATCTTTAAATGGATTAACCTTCTTTTATTATTATTTCCGATATTTTACTTGGAAATCAATAATGTCATAGATATTTTTTTGTGTAAATTGGATAATAATGTTAATGAATATATTAAACAAAAAAAACTTTAAAATTTCTAATTAAATTGGTGTTCTACAAATTAAACTTGATAAAAATAAATAATTATTTTTTTATATAAAAGTGAAAAAATCAATCGTACGTTTTACTAGCTTGAAAAGTAGATACTTACAGTGTCGCCCTGGTAAAATACGACCGTACAGAATCGATCGTTGTTAGACATTGCATTAGCCGTGTTTACTGACTAGATTTGAACAGCCAGTTACTTCTCAAACTTCCTTTTTCGCATCTCTATCTCCACTGCCTTCAGCCTCAGCGGCAGTTGAGACTCTTGTGCGGTAAATAAATAAGGGAAGAAATAATAGTTATTGCGTGTTTGGATGTCCGAGGTCCTATGGCGGCCCAGTTCTACCAGTCGGTTGCTACGCCACTGATTGGATGTATTTATAATAATATATTTATCTTAATAATAATTGCGTGCGGTCGACTTTTGTAAATTAAAAATAAACACATAATGTGCATAACACTTACGAAGAATGCACTTCAATGTTTGGATTTCCAGTGACACACATTCGTTTGATAGTGGCAATAAATAACCCAGCATCTGAGCAATTAAATACTCTCAAATAATTGTTTAATCTGCCCTCATTAAAGAGGCCATTTGATGTCATTCAATCGCAAGGACCACCTCCTGACCGAATCCAACCCTCCTACCGGTCAAGTGTCATAAAATGTAGATTTAATATTACATTATACGGATTAATTTTCAGCATCTATTAGATGGGAGGAATGGTTGTAGGAGATTATAGAAGAGTTTAGGAGAAGAAGAAGATGAAGGATGGGAAGTACCTGGCTATTTGAAAGTAGTCTATGAACATAGACAAAAAACATTTTCCCATTCAGAACAATTTTTAAAAAAATATTTGGTAAATTTCAAACGAAGTAAGATAAAATTTACCTTACTTTGGGCATAGACGCTACCGCAATACACTATTGTCGATTTATTTCTTTAGTGAGCATATAAATTAATTTTCCTTATGTGATTTCCTTAGAAATTTCCTTTAAGTGATACTTTTCGAAGAAATACAATTCGTTAGGTGAGGTTCCAAATAATTGTTAACACCCTAAGAATAAGAGGAAGGCTCTCGACTAGCAAACTGGAGGTCGCGGGTTCAAATCCCGGCGTGCGCAAGTAAATTTTATTTGATTAATTGTGTTATTTCACAATTTACTCATTAAAAATAATATAACGTACATTTACGCCACGTTTCAGAGTGGAAGATACTCTCAGTGTTGCCCGAGTTTAAAACCACCATTTAGAAATGAAGTTTTGCTTTAAAATGGCTTTGGCTGTGTTTGGTGACCAGATAGCTAGGTACTTTTACCTGTCCCTTTCCCATCTTCTTCCCCTCTCCAATAACTTGAGCCTCATAACATACCCCAATTGGGAATGCCACAGTTGGGACTCTTTTGCGTTTTCACATTTGAAAAAAACCAGTACAAATCTGCTAATTATATTATTATTATTTTGAAAGCTTTACGAAATATTCTCAACATTCATTCGTTTCTTAACAGAAATCAGTTGTGGTTAAAATAATAATAAAAAAAAATGGTGATAGTTAGAGATTGTAAAAGGTGCAAGGTTAATATGAAATAATATTATACCGAATTCTTTTTATATCGCCTCAGTCTCGGGCTATTATTATAACTCCAGTTCAAGAGACAAGTTTGACAAAAAACACTTATCGTCAGCTGAACTATTAAGTATTTTTTGCTTCAATTAACTTCTTACTTATTTCATTTTTATGTCGCCACCTGAAAAAACCTGACTACTTATATTATAATTCGTTTTCGATATTTTTAGAGTTATATCTCTTTTTGTTGAATATCTCAAGTTCTTGTTCTGCATGAATCGTTTGAGAGTTTTTTTGATAATCCAACGAATTTATTTTGCCCTAAAATAATTTGATGAAATCAGGTCGCCTAGATAAAAATGTGGCATTGATATCCAACTAACTAGTTGAACCACGAGATAAGTAATGTTATATTGATTTCATTTTGTTTTATTAGTAATACTTACGTAACATTTGTTCTCAAATGAGAATTTAACAGATTTGGCAATGCTTTCGGAAAGCGAAATCGCTATCACGCGTATAATCTATGTTCTTATTTTTTTCTCTAGGAAAAACCTTTTGGTTTATTGCATATTGATAAATATTATTTATCTTTATTAAAATTATCACAATAAAATAAATGAGGTTTTTATTTTGAAACCTTATACGTATTAAGACCCGAAATGCGAGCCGAGCCTTGAATTATGTGAAAGGAACGAAGCAACAACAAATGGCGCGAAACGCCGCTTGCGGTTGCTCGTTCCTTTTCCATAATTCGAGGCAAATGTATACGAAGTATAACATTGTCATGAGACGGCCATTCAAAACAACAACAAAAAAAACAAAATGGCGCTGAGTGACAATTTTACATTTGGATTTCTGCAAAACTGGGCCTAAGTAAACCATAAGTTGATCTACATATTTGGTAGTGTAGGTAGGTACCTACGTTCACCTGAAAGAATTTACACTAAAAATATTGGAAAACATTTTTTTTTACAATTATTATTAAATTCTTATGACATTAAGGGGCTCATATAATATTATAAAATATGATTGCATCTCCCAATTAAATTGAAATAAATTGTTCTTTTTATTGACTTAATTCGTCGACCTGTCAGGATTGGGTTTGATCAAGTGGCCAACTGTCACCACGGACTTATTATTTATCGCGTCTTTTCTGGTGATGTTTGCTCTTGCTTCATGATGACTTCTCGGATCATTTAACGTGCGAGAAGAGGTCAATTACTTTCCATATTACCAATTTATTCAGTGTGTTACTTGATATTTTTTATATTATTTATTAACCTGCATTTGCATACTTCGTGCAAACGAGGTTTATTGTTTGGTGGTTAGTATAACTTTAAATTACGATGAAGATATGATTTGATATAAGGCCATAATTATTATTGTGATTAAGTTTTGGATTATTACGACGTGTTGTACTTTTTTCAGACTGCGATGCAGTATCCATCATCAGGGCAGATGTGCTCTGATGATCTGCCCTGACGGTGGACACTGTAACGAAACATTGGCTGGAAAAGGAGGAAGCGCAACATGGCATAATAACCCATAAATTAATCATGAAAACTACGGTTAAACTCAATTTTATTCATATTTTAAAAACACGTTTAGAACTAAGGCTTAAGATATTTGGGAAAACGAAAGGCTTTTTATTTAAATAAAGATAAAAGTAGATTTTACAGACTGAAATTTCTATATCAACGCTTTCAGCAACCAACTTGGGTTCCATCATGAGCCCAACATTTGTACTCAGTTTTGTCACGTTAGAACGGGTCGTTTTTAATACTCGTTCTTTAGTTCAACAGCTCGGCTGTGGAACGATTTTCCGGCCTCTGTGTTTCTTCCCTTCTACTTACAACATAGGTCTCTTCAAGACCCATGTTCACTCCTTCCTCTCAAAAAGACCATTCACACAGCATCCCCAAAGATGAAATTGACCCTCAAGGAAATTATTATCCTCGGGGCCCCCTGTGTGTAGATAAATGTTTTAAAAAAATAATACCCCTTTGGCTTTGTTTATTCAATATTTTCAAAATTTTCAATTTGAACAATCTCTGTCGGGCATTACCTAAATGTAGTTAGTTCTATAGGTAACTGAAGTTCTCATTTGATTCGTCGGCTTTCGTCTTCCATATTGTATTTCTAGAAGCGGGGTTCAGCTTCCGGAATAGACTCGAGATAATGCTGCATCATCTAATAATGTACAAATTATTCTCAGACAGACGCGTCTTATTCCTGGTCCATTGCACTTAGCAGACCGAGTGGCTGGAGTGGTTTCTGGAAACCAGAAAGTACATGGCATCTACTGCATACATTATTTATCAGGTGATCTGCTCGAACAGAACAGTAGTAGCTATTGATTCATAAAAATAAATAGTTCGCATTATCATGGTTGTTTATTATTCTTAGATTAATTTGTATGTGAATCGTAAAGTTCAATGGCATTTCATAGGGTCACATCACCACTGCATTTCTATGTTATAAATGCATGTGTATAAATCGGGAAGTTAATGATTTCATTTCTACTATTATTTTTTTTTTTACATATATTAAATCGATGGGCGAATCTAAGACGAAATAATATTCAAGTTTGACGATAAAGGCATTCGTGTAATGTAAAAAGTCAAACCCATTTATTTAGAGTTTTTAAAGTATTTTTAAAACAGATGTATTACCGTAAAAAAAATTGTTTTTTACGTTTTATAATTATTTTATATTTTATAAATAAAGAGAAGCATTCCCGGGTAACCTGACAATATTTAAACAAACTCCTACTGTCATCATTATAGACGAAAAATGTTGCTTGTGCATTGACGGAATGCTTAAAAGGAAATGGTTTCCCTGAACATATTTTTCACCGGTCCATTTGGTCTTTAAATATAAAAATGAACTACCTAGCCTTCTTACAGTTTCCCCACAGGAGTAGTCAGAGAGGATGAATGGCAACACAACTCTGTCTACGCCTCATACATTATCTTCTATTAATCTGACTCTTCACTCGTGTCTTTCTCTTTGACGTCGCCGATTTCCTCTACCGTTCACTTTTGTTAAATTAATATAACAACGTTACATAAATACTATATTATCGGTTTCGTTTTTGTTTTGCTTTCCCTGCTGCATTCGAAATAGCACGTTGCACCAACGACTGTGTGTGCGTTTGCCGGTTGATTGACGTGCGCTGTGTGCATTTCCAAGTAGTTCCGAGTGGCTCCGTGTAATTAAGAGGGCCGTTTCAACGCACTACAAAAATGCCCGGAATAAACAAACAGTACTTGCACGTGCGGTACGATGCGTTGTACTTTCTCAACGATTTATGAACGGAGAAAGTATAATTAGTAATTACATGATATTACTTAATAGTTTTAAAGATTTTTGAGTGTTTTTTTTTACTGTAAAATAATTTATTAATATATCATCGAAGAAGAAGACAATACTAATAAATCTAAACGAAACATGAAACAGAACAAGACACAGAAAATAAAAAGATAGCGGTCTCAACTGGGAATCAAACCCAGGATCCCTGTCTTACCGGGACAACGGCTTTAACACTCGACTATTGGGACCTAATTGTTATACGCTATATTTGTCGATCTCATATTTCAAATACGAGATCGAATATATTTAATCGAGAATATTTTCGGGGTTACAAACCCATTATTTAGAACTTTGTAATCATTCAAAGAGATGGCTGCCAAAATATTAAAACAATTAGTTTCAATATCATTCTTATTAATTCTGAATTTGAAATATAAGATCGACAAATTTGACGAACAATAATTAGGTCCCAATGGTCGAGTGGTTAAAGACCTTGTCTCTGTAAGATAGAGATCCCGCGTTCGATGCCCAGTTGATACCGATATCTTTTTATTTTCTGTGTCTTGTTCTGTTTCATGTTTCGTTTAGATTTATTAGCATTATCTTCTTCAATGATATATTACATTGATGGGTAAGTTATTAATGATAAGTGGTTCCAATAAAAATTGAATTAATTAATAACTCAGGTTAAGTGTAGAATTTTATGATCGGAAAACATTTTAATATTTGTTACTGAACTTCTCAAAATAAAATAAAAAACATTCACTTTTCTTTAATCAAAGAAAGCAAAAATCGGCGAGAGATTCACAATCACACGTAAACTTTCAATTTACATACTATCTATCCCATTCTATTGTTTTGCTTTTTTAAATACTGTCCATTTTCTACACTTCCGTCAGTTGGTACAAAAAAACGTGCGTACCTTTTGTATGTTGTGTAAAACTTGGCGGAGGTTAAATTGACCGTGAGTCATGTTCCGGAAACGCATTTTGTCATTGTTTTTTGTTTAACTCACACACACATACAAATTTACACACAATAGCAATAATACTCTATTTGTTTACTTCAATATTGTATGATTCACGTAAAAATAACTGGATGAGGCAATAACCTCTAAAATGTTTTTTGTTCTGGAGGTTATTTGACATTTGTGGTTATTTTATTTGTCAAAATATGATATTATCGTATGACAGCTGTAGACCCACTTTGCATGTCCCATCAAACTTTACAACTGGAGATAATAAATAAAATGTATGAAATATTATTTAGGTACTTTTAATATTCCCGAATACCACATTTTTTACCAAGAGCTTATCTTGGAGTGTTTCAGTCTCCGTTATGCCGTGTTGCGCCACCTCCTTCTTTAGCCGACGTTTTGCAATGATTCACCATGTTTTTGCATGTTTTTCATGTTAAAAATATCAAAATGGCGTTGAACATCAATCAAATATGACGAGGTTGAAACACCCTAACCTAATTTTGTATCGCAAGTTTAAGGAATCGTTTGCGTGACCATTTCCACTTCGAATTCAGATATTTCTCATTCTAGAGATGATTGTCAAAATATACAGTAACGCGTATTACAAGATGGATACATACACATACGTCGCAGGGCGATACTGAGAATGCCTTACAATCTCTACCTAACTTATTTTTAAAGTGTGTAAGTGAGCGATTTGACATGATTATCTACTGTAGGAAAGCGCAGCGACATGAATCACCTTTGCTATCGCTTTCGTTTTAAATTCCTCGAGCATTTCGGTTGACATAAATTATTACCTATCTTTCGTATTGTCTCCAGAGCCGTGTTCGTTTCACCGTTTTTCTTTCCATAAGTTCTTTTGTTAGTTTAAATTCATGACAACGAGCTCTTAATTTGACAAATACCTTTCAGTTCTGGTTGTTTAGTAGAGACCGTTTCCACTTGGTCACTGACGTACGTCTCTGACGCGGCAGTTTATCCAGGAATTATTGTCATCAATGTTAATTGAGTTGACTAGTTGAAGTTATTCCAAATTAGCTAGGTAATTAACACTAGTGACACGTTCCTTAAGGTAGTAATAATAATTATTTGATCATTTTTTATTCCGGCGATTTTGTGAAAAATCACCTCAATGGCGCTGTTCTAATTATTTACAAAAATGATCTTAAAAATTCTATTTAGGTTTAAATACGAAATTATCGATAGCTATTTACATATTTGACACATTTAGTTATCTACTGTGAAAGTGAAAGGTTTCCGACTTGATGGATATGATTTTCTGAATAAATCAGTTTTACGTTAGACTCTGAATTCGGTCGAGTCAAGTCGAGTGTAATCATTATTAAATCATGTGGCAGTTTGTTCCAGGCTTTAGGTCCTGATACATTCACCGAATTAGTATTTGGTGTGCGCTTTGGGCCTTCAACCTTCCGATAGCTGATGACGCTAACTGTCAACCCTTGACTGTCGTGAATTTCAAGAATACACAGTTAAATACCATCCGGGAGAGCTGGATTTTTTCAGGACATTTAAGCCAATAAGATTTTAAGATACTCTTAAATGTGGGTTTATGTCGATACGCCGGTGATAAGTAACATAAGTATACATAACATTTGTTTTGTTCATTTGATATTCGGGGAAACTTGCGTATATTCCGTTGCATTAATCTAGACGTGATTAACGTACGCATTGACTAGCAATTTAGTCGCCTCTGTAGGCGGGTTTCTCCGCACTGCTTTAATTTGCCTTAGTTGAAAGAACCCCGTGCTTACAGTTCTGTTCACAGTAGGGTAGGCAGATAGGCTTGAACACCACACCACTCTCTCCTTTAAACCCTAATGAACAATATACCACATAATTAGTATTACAACCCTTAGAGAGTCTTGGCCGCCTTTGTCTACTGCTGGTTTCTTTCAGTTCCTTATGCGTAAGGTTGTCGTTACGACTTACACATAGTCCAGCCACATTTTATACGTTTATATTTATTATTACTATTATTAACACGTTTTGTAATACAAAAATGTCCTGTTTATGCCTATGAGAAATTCAAACATAAATAATTCATCGTCCTGCAGATTTATTTCTACCTTCTTTCATTCTTGCTACGTGTCCTGTCCAAGAAATCTATCCGAGTTTTATAAACCTTATTAAACAGTTTTTCATTCATACTCTTCCTTTATTCAGAGAAAACATACTGAAACTAAATATTGCTAATTTATTAAGAATCTCTTCAAATTATTCGTAATCCGAGTAAAAACAGCAGGCCTTTAACGAATGAATTGATAGGTTTCCTAATTAACTTTCAGTAATACACAAACTCCAACGGCTCGGAGGGCTTTGAAGCAGAGAATGGACGGTTATCTCGAGAGTATTTCCTCCTGGGGTAAAAATAATCTCGTCGAATTTAATGTTTCAAAGACCCAATCCTGTCTGATTACGTCTAAAAGGGATCCAAATGATAATCTAGTCTCCTTCAACGGAAGCAATCTTCCGAACAGGCCTTCCATTGATATGCTTGGTGTAACTATAAGTGACCAGCTCAGGTACGGGGGCTCCATCGAAGCCAGAGTAAAGTTGGCCTCTCAGAAGCTGGGCGTACTGTACAGGGCCCGCAGATACTTTAATAGTACACAACTGCTCACCCTGTACAAATCGCAAGTGCGCCCTACTGTCGAATTTGGCAGCCATCTCTGGTCTGGAGCCCCAAAATACCTGAAAAAAACCCTTGACTCTGTGCAGAAACGGGCGGTCCGTTTGATAGATTCCCCAATCTTAACAAACGGACTGCAATCTTTAGAGCACAGACGTCGGGTAGGTATGCTGTCCTTGTTCTATCGGTATTACAATGGAAGATGCTCTGAGGAACTAGCGTCATTGATCCCTTCGGCGCCGGTGCGTAGTCGGGATACACGCCAAACGCGCGCCCAACATTTGTACACAGTTGACACTTGTCACATGAGAACGGGTCGCTTCTACGATTCGTTCTTAAGTTCAAAAGCTCGGCTGTGGAACGAACTGCCGGCCTCTGTGTTTCCTCCCTCCTACAACATGGGACTCTTCAAGACCCATGTTCACTCCTTCCTCTCCACAAAAAGACCCTCCACACAGCATCCCCAAAGATGACATAGGCCCTGAGGGAAATTATTTTCTTCAGGGCCTCCTGTGTGGAGTAAATATAAAAAAAAAAAAAAAAAGTAAAACACGAATGTGATATCGCGATGTCGGAACACGTGTTCATAAAAATTCTTACATTTTCGCATTTCGTTTTTGTATTTTCTCGGGAATTTGTCTCGATGTGCAGGTGTATGAATACGTGTTTCGATATATTAAGAATGTACTAAAAGTGTAATAGGAAATTGCTTGCAATCCTTTATTTAACCGGATTTTAATAAATCAGCAATACTCATTTTTCTCCGTGTTGATTACTTGATTCTCTTGATCGTGCCATGTCTTCATGGATTGTCCTCGAAATCTTTTTTCATTCACTCGCATGTTATAATATATTATCTAGACACTCCTATCTCAACCATTTTCCCTACATGTCCAAACAATCTTACAGTTCCTTTCATTACCGATCTGGTTTTTCTACCGATTTATTTTGTACACCATATTATTTCTTTATACAATTCTTATCAATATAAATATTGAATAATACAACTAGTATTCTATTGTTCGCCTTTCTAGTGACCTGGTTAGGTGAACACTTAAGTAAAAGTATAAAAATAAGTATATTAAAAAAATACTCTTGCATCGAACTTATGTACATTTTATTCGGATCACAGTAACACAGTCATACATAGTTTTTCCAAACACGCCGCAAGGGCCTAATTTCTACTGCATCAATTCTACTATTGCCGGGTGCCATCTCATGTTTATTCTACTAAAATATGATGTAATACCAGAGGTGTATCATTTGGTAACACGAGGAACGAACAAATCTGTGTCTATTATTATATTGACACAAAGGAATAGAGCGGATGCACGGGAATGATTACCGGATTAGCTTTTAATTACCGGGTGTTTGTACAAGATTTTTGAAGATCAAACGGGTGTTGAAAAATAAAATGACGCGAAACTCCTTCAACATAGCGATTTATATTCGCTCTTACGGCCGTTGTTCCCAATCCTACTGATCAACTGTTGAGCCGAAATTTTGGCTTCTTTCCAACGGAAAGGTGACGACTGAGCGATCAACCAATTTAAGGAAGCCAAACTACCTACGTTTAACTACATAAGCCCAATTACATACGTTTGTTTAAAAATATGGGTCTATGTATTACAGTATTTAAAAAAAATATATTCATTAATAATAAATTCAATAATTATTTCGTAAAAATTGATATAACGTTCAAAGTTTTTACTTTGATGTCATTTTATTGTCTATGAAAGTCGGCGGGGCCACTTAAGATGATCAACGGTAAAGATGTTTGGAAACAGGCGAATCGAATGTTACTGATCAAACCACTGCACAGAGTTCTTGCTGCTTAAGTAAACAAAAATGTTTCTATCCTCACTTAATTTATTTTCTTGGAAACTTTCTGTTTTAACATAACATAAAAAAACTGTAATTTGTTTTTAACGTCAATTTGTAATCTGTTTATTTACCTTTCGATGCAGAACCTTTTTCTCTAGCACGCAAAGATCATCAGCAATATTCGAGCTATGCCTTAAATATTTTGTTTTTGTGTTATCCATTTTATGTAATATATATATACATAATTTTTTTTTAATTGCCGTCAGCCCGGGCGTTTATTGAAATAACACATGTACAAACAAGTAAGTAACCCGCCTCACTAGAAGATTTGTGCTGAGGCGGGTACATATATATGCTTACACATACATACATACGTACGCATAAATTTATATATCCGTATATTTACCTATTAATCAATACACACAGGACTAAGATTTAACGCGTATACAACCAAATTAATTATTTTTATTTATTTTTGTGTCGTAAATATGTACAAAATCCATTTCCGCATTTTATTTTTCGTTTAATCTTGATTGACCTAGGACTTCTTTATTAGGTCCATTCAAATTAATTCTAATTGCCATTATTTTATCTACGGGAGAGTTAATCAATTTACCGTTTGGACATTCGAGTCACGTTCTAGTATTAACGATTAACCCTAAGTGACTGTAGTTTCAGTGTCAGGTGGGCCAGTAGCTTTTATCTTTCTTTAGTAAGAGGCTGTCGAAGTTATTGACAGGTGGGCCGACCCATGATAGTTAATACGTACAATTATAAATACGACATTAATAGAACTGACTCGAGTTCTAATAAATATCAAGACACATGGTTTGATTTTTTTTTTGTTGGTACTTTATATTTTCAGATTGTTGTTTCAAAATAATTTTATCCGATTTTTATTTAATGCAGGTAGATATCGAAATAAGTTTTATTTGAGGTCTAAATTTAAAAAGGGTTTATTGAATGCAACCCTTGCATTTATATAAATATTTTATATTATTTTGAACTTTTCACAATTTATGCAATATCTGTCGACTTTATTATGAAACAGAATCTGTTTGTAAAATGCAAAAAAGCTGCAAAAGGCTGCATAAAGCAAAAGGTTTTCCTAATAAATTTATGTGAATTCCGCACAAGAGTCCCAATTGCTCCCAACCGTCTGGAGCTAGTGAGACTATGGCATCCCCAATTGGGGTATGTTGTGATACTGATGGTAGTGGGGGAGGGAAAGGAGATGGAAAAGTGGAAGATGGGAGAGTACATGCCTTTTCAGATTTGGTCACCAAACACAACTTAAGCCATTTTAAACAACGTTTCAATTCAATTCCACCAAGAGCTATGGAACTTTGAAATATCCATTAAACTGTCAAGAATAAGAAATATTTCTATTATATAATCATAACATTAACATTAATATATATATAATATATTAATGTTAATTTTTAAGTGTAATGTAGGTTGCTATTTTCATTATTTATTTTATTAATAAACCCAGTTTTACCTTTCTGAGATTAACTTATTATTTGTAAATTGATTATTATCGTCAGAACACTTGTACCGAATAACATCGGCTACCAAAACTACATATCTAAATATCGGATGCTTGGATAATACATGATTTATTATAAACAATAGGAATGCTGTCCAAATAAAGATAATGATATTATGCGCTCACTTTGTATCATAAACACTCGTGATTGTTGAACTGCTAACGGTTGATACTTATAACTATAACTAAACCTGATGAATTAGTATTGTATTATCTTTATTTCTTCCGTATGCAAGCGTTTTCTAACTAAATACTACACTAAACGGACTATATGTACCATTCATACCGTTAGTAAATAGCGACAGTTTGTGTGCTATTTAAAAGATCGTACAAATCCAAAAAGGCCTCCATAAGACGTGTGCCAATGCCGACTACAGCATCTACAGGTCTTTCCGCGACGGATTTTGAAGTATCACGTGATCAAGTAAGTCAGTGCCATCGATCAACGACAGTTTGCAGATGGCGGCGATTGACGTTGATACTCGTTGTTACTGGTGCATATTAAGAGTGATTAGACTGTTTTAAACAGTGACGTTTACTTAGCGATTGCACTGACTCTGGTCGACCTTAGACGTGTGCGCAGATTTTTATACAGCGACGCAACTGTCGCCGTGACAAAAATCCCTCGTGTGCGCGTGGTCTAAATCTCAAAATAAATTTGTTATATAAATTCATAAAATAATAGTTTTTTTATCAGGAATCATGAGATTCGTTTCAACAAATTAACAATTAGACCACGCTTTGTGAGGCTGTATTTAATTGGGGAGGGAAGGAAATGAGGAAGAGGAAGGTGGCTGCTACCTGGCTTATCAGATCTGGCCACCAAAAAGTCATCCACTTTTATTGTTTAACAACCGACATGTTTCGTTAGCAATGTCCACCTAGCAGGGTTTAAATAATAATGGATCATGTCGATAGCCCTGTTTTCGAGAAAAAATCAACCCAAGGGCGCAATTCACCTAAAGGCCTAAGTCCCCGTAGTAATCATTCAAAAATGGTTTGAAAGGGAGATATATAAATACGAATGTTAGAGCTATTATTTAAAAAACTATAATAAATAATTAAGCGAAAACGGTTGAAATATTTAATAAAACACGACTCGTTTGAAATAGAGCAAAAACTTCTCGATAAATTCTTATGTTGCATTTAAAGATCACTTTTCAATTTTTTCACACTTATAACATACATAACGGAATAAATCAGGTTTTTAATAATTTTTAGGAGCTTTCAGATTTTTTTTATCGAGGAAATTTCATGTAATTACCGATTCGGCTTTACAAATGTATAGATATTATCTTCAAAAATAACATATTTTTAAGGGCTTAATAATTTAAAGTGTTCAAGAGAAATATGTTGAAAATCGGTAGAAGTTCGGAATGCGGGGGCTTAAAAAAGTTTTAAGTTAATCCTGAAAAGGTGAGCATTGCTTACAAAGCATGCCGGTCGCTAGATAATAACAATGGTTATATAACTAAGTGTGTGTGTGTGTGTTTTTTTTAAATAAACTTGCTTCTAATGTAAGCCGAGTTACTTAAGCTTAAGTACAAGTAAATTCGACGATGATCACCCACAACAATGAACTAATTTTTAATATAATTGAATTGACGATTCAAACGTATTTATTTATTTATTAACGATATCGTCCAAATTACAAAATAATACCACGAATAAAGTAAAATGAAAAATACAGGAGTAGACAAAGGTACATGAAAGCAAAGACATATGGTAGATATAATATAAGAAAATAAGTGACAAGTCGAATCAAGTCAAGAATACGCCGTGGGTCAGGACCACAGGACACTTATAATATTCCGTTACTTGTTTAGCGAATGGCAAAAATCATGCAGATTTATCCCAAAAAAGTTAAGGTTTTGACTTGAGTTGACCAGTCTACACATTCTGGACAATGGTGAATAATATCCATAATTTGTCGAATGATGGTTGAGGAAGAACAGTTCATTATTTCTGAGTCTTTGCGAGGGGATATTGAAGTGAATGAGTTGCAGTAGAGTAGGTGAATCAATAATACCATTTATAATTTTGAAGAAGCAAATGAGGTCATTTCTTTCAATTTAATTAATTTCAAGGTCATTCCTCAACCCCTTTTGTAGTTCTTCAATATATTACAGTACTCACCTACTGGATTTCCTCCGGTACGTGTTGATCTGCGTACGTTTCTACTTACTTGTGTTTTCTCTACCTTTGCGACATAATTAACTCCAGGTAAACTCCTTTCTTCGTCCTACTAACCAACAACGGCACGGATTTAGAATTCATGTACGTGTTTTTTGTATCAAACCGGTATGATATTTATTGCGAAGGAGATAATTAGTATTGCTAATGGCTGCGTGGTCCACGATTTGCTAGTATATTAACTACTTTACTGTGTAATTTCACCAATAATCGTTCGAAAACGCAATCATTTCCACGGTTTCTGTAATGTGAATGTCGTTTGCATGATTGATTTATTATTATTATTTGTAGATTTCTTATCAATGTGTACGTTTTGGATGATAATTTGTCAGGTTTTCACTGAAAATACAGTGGCGTAGCAAACATCCTCAAATGGACCTGGACCACGATGTTAAAATACGCAATAATATTTTTGTAGCAGTTATAACTATTAGTTAGTTATAACCTCAATACAGGTTCAGTCCTAGTGAGGTTGAGTTTTATGTAAAAAATTATGATTTATGTACAGTGAGAAGCAATTAATAAATTGAAAAAAAACTTTTACAAACCAAAGATAAAATGTGTCTAAAATAACCTCATTTTTAAAAAAATATATTTTTAATAATATGAAGTATATACTATAAAAGTAAGTGTACAATGTGCGTGCTACTAAAACTTAGAAACGAGTTCCGGTACCATCAAGGGAGTTATATGGTGTGGTAGCCCTCTATCCCCCATCCATGAAGTAGGTTCCCGTTTTTACCTGTAGGGCATGCTTTGTAGATATACGGGCTGGAAGTTTCGCCCTCTAGAAATTTCTAGAACATTCAACAGTATTCGAGATTATTCCACAACATTCCAGAATATTCCAGGAATAGTCAGGAACGTTCGGGAACATCTCGGAACATCTCAAATCATACTGAACTAAAAACGGGATTGCAGGCCGTTTCCTCATAAACTTTTTGTGAATTCGTATTAATATCAAATAACTCTTGTTCATTTACCTGCGATATTTATTTATTTCACGCCTGTTAAGGCTTTTACATACATATATATAAAAAATATTTACGAAATTATACACGAAAATAGTGCAGGAAACGACTATTTAAAACAATTGCAGAAAAATAAATATAAAATCAAAATATCACTGAACTTGATATTACCTGATAATTTATAGAGACGAAATGCGAAAATGTTTTTATCATTTATAGAATTACTTATTATGGATATTAAATTTATTGAAAGTAGAGAAAAATTGGGCAACGCCGGTTACACGTCAGCTAGTTATAAATATAATTAGTAGTGTTTCAGTGCAGTTCAGTGGTTTCGATTTCAGTCTGTTTTTGGTGTCAGTATATTTCATATTTCCGATCTCCCTTCGTTTTGTATTAAGCTTTTGATTTGAAAGTGTTGTAATTTTTTTGTAGAGTTTAGTACCTACCATCGTATAAATAAGTTTTGATCTTTGAAATATTCTAAGAACGTGTCGTATCTGGTTGACGCTCTAATATTCTAATACTAATAGCATGGTGAAACCACGATTGCACTTGTTGCAAGTAGGTACCAGACTGGATGCACCCAATTCCAATCGAATGCACATTCTAGCATTAACGACATACTAGTTGATCTAATGGGGTAATCTATTGCGCTAGACCATTCAGTTTATCCATGGAGAAATCCGATTCTGGGCCGGGAGAAAGCATAGGTTTTAAGTTATAACTAAACTTTAAATGAGCGCGGAGAAATCGATGGTTTATTGTCCAGCATTACATTTACTTGACACGCATTGGTCAGATATGCCTTAAATCGTATGCAAGTGCGGTTTACAGTTTATTACTGAATTGAATGCATTGTGACTTTACGACAAAGATTCTGGCAAAGTTGTAAACGAAACTTCAAAGAGAAAACGAATTTTTCGATAAAGGGTTCGAACGTTTTCTATAGTCGCCCCCTCTGAAGGATGGAATTAATTAGTTTAGGTATATAATCGATGACGAGCTTATTGTTATTAGAACTATTATTGAGAGTCTTGGCCCAGAAGTACCGAGTTAAAAACATAAAAAAATGCTAATTTATACTAAAATCACATTGTGACATAATTTTGTTTGAATGAAGACAATTAATTGGTTTCTTTAAATTATTATAAATGTCTAAATTTGCAAACCGGTCAACACCTATTTTTGATAAATTAATGTTAATCAGCAACAAATAATTTTATAATTAAATGCAATGCTATTTTCGTAATGAAAATTTAACGGATAATTACATTTTTACTCAAATAAGATAAATCGTGAAATTCCTGTAGATACCGACTACGGATGATGAAATTTCTAACGATATACCTGACGTAATAAAAACGTTTCTTTTTTAACATTAACTCCACACAGGAGACCCCGAGGAAAATAATTTTCCTCAGGGCATATTTCATTTGGAGATGCTGCGTGGAGGGTATTTTGAAGAAAAGAAGGAGGGAGGAAACACAGAGGTTGGCAAATTATTCTACAGCCGAGCTGTTGAACTCAAGGACGAGTCGTAGAAAAGACCCGTTCTCTTGTGACGAATAAGGTCAACTGTGTACAAATGTTGGGGGCGCGTTTGGCATGTTTCCCAAATATAAAAAAATAAACTTTTATGTGGTACCTCACAAGGGCGCCCCTATCTGTACAGTGCAAAGGAAAGAGAGCTGTGGCGCCACCCTATGCTGAAGCACTGCACCGGTGTCGAAGGGATCAATGACGCCAGTTCCTCAGCGCATCTTCCATTGAAATACCAGCAGAACAGGCTTAATAAAAAAAATCCTAAATTGAGGATGCCGAAGTACCATTAGTCCGGACAGAAGGGACTTTTCTGCGGTTCTCACCTAAAAATTGACGCGAAATAGTACCTATCTGTTTCTAAGATTTCATTGCATTTCAGCCGTCCGGTTGATGGAACCTTTTTTTCTCTTGTGTATATTTTTATTCACTTGATTATTGATTGCATTTTACCAATTCAAAATAAAACTGCATTCTAGCCACTCAAGCGATTTTTGGCATACGATGGTAAGTTTGCAAAAACGTTTTGAGCGATCACTTGTCACAGTATGCCAAATGTATAGCATCTGTAGTAATGTAGGTGGATCAATCTTTAAACCTCAGAAAGCAGTTCATATGTTTTCGTAATAATATTTTAAGGAATAAAATATGGTAAATGTATATAAGTACAACCAAACGCTTGAATGGTTTTGGGTTATTTTGCGTCTGAAAATATATATATATTTTTTAAATTTTAACCACATTTCTTCCCCAGTTAACACCCACCACACCCACAGTTACCGAGTTTGCATTTATTAAGTTAATACTCGCCACTCATCACACCTCAAACCCATTAATTTTATCCGCCGCACCCAGTGCCCGGTTGCCGAATACTGCAATCGCTTCCATCCCTCGCACTATGCATACATTAATTAGCCGGTGGGTTGGTCCGGTTCGCAGTGGGCTGGTTAAATAAATAAATAAATTATCTGCAGGATCCAGTGCTCTGGCAGCCACCCTCGCAAATCCCCGTCGCGTCAATGAACCCGTCGAAATGTCAACACGCTTGTGAATGAATGGGTTGGATCCAGTGCTTGAATCAAACGGTTTTGCCAACCGGAACGCTGGATTGAAGAAAGCCTCAGTTGTTTCGATATTCGTCACTTAAAAAATCAATTTCGTCACTTTGAGCGTTCGCTGAGAAGAAATTGAGCCAACATGCGTAATCTAGATTTCACCAACGCGACTGATTGCAGTTTCCTATTAAAAATGTAACCTCTGATATTTGTTATATTGTGCTCAGTTATATTTTGCATTACTAATAATAATTGCTTTTCCCAACCAAGCTGACTGATTGCTATGTTAAAATATAGCTCATCGATGTCGGTATCACCAACGTGACTTCCTTTACGCACTGAACTGTGAAATTGTACCTGCAATTTTTTTGTTTTACAAATCTTGCCTTTAAAAACGTAAACAATAATGGTTTATGCATTAATACATACAAAATAAAACATGTAAGTAGATAAGCAACAAGAATAATAGCTTTAAATGTATTTTTAATTACGCAATTAACATTTTTCTTGTGTATATCGTGGGTCAGGTGTAAAAACAGTTAAATAAAAAAAAGCAAAGATATGTTTTAATCAATCTACTTATATTTTTCTCAGGAAGGTGAGAAAAGTCCAATTTGTATTTGCACAGAATGGTGCATATTTGTATTAAAGCTTTGTATTTTAAATAAATTTAATTTGTTTTCACTATTATTTTAGGTAATTAATGAATGCAAATATTGCAAGCGGAAATTAACCTATTGGTGTCAGCAGTTAATATCGGAAATAAATGCCAGTTTTACACGATCTGCATCTGGCAAGGTCGGTAACGCGGTTGACTGCGGTGCCTGGGAAGGAAGGTTCAATCCCCAGTCAAACCAAACAAATTAAAGGTTCAAAAGATATCTTTAAACAAACTTTGTTTTTTAGGTTGGTTTTTTTGAGTTTTCCAATATCGGTAAGAAAGTATTGAAAGAACCACAAATTTAAATGGATTTCTGAATTATCTGCCTGACACCCGAATTCTTTTATAATAATTGTAATTTATAATATCGTCTCAAATTGCAATGATTTGTGGTTAGGTTGAGTAATCCCTTTCTAATGGTATATTTTTGGGTAAACTTATTAAACGATTAGTTTTTAACGGTAAAAGAGGCCGTGAGAACTTTTTATTTATCATATTTTTTCCTTGATCTTTAAGAACTACTGTAAACATGTTCAACGAGAAGTCCAGATATATTGATTCTTATCGTGCATACTAAATTATGTTATCTTGTGAGCAACCTGCTACACCGTTTTAACTTCTTCCGTTTTCCTGTACATTTTTTAATGAAACGATCCGGCGGTATGTCATAATAATAATAATAATGTAAAACCGGATTAAACGCCGACAGACTTCCGTTCTTGTACAACTGATCTGAACACAACTTGGCTAAAGATTATGCTTTTTCTTCCTGATTGATTTCTCTACAAGTGTAATCGTTGAATGTTCTTTTTACAATCAATTTTTTACTGTAGAAACATCACTATCTCATCAAGAGTGATCACTTTGTATGCTGTCGTTTTTTTGTCGCTTTGTTTTTTTACAATTATACAATTTTTGTGATATTGGAATGGCGGAATAATAGAAAATAGACTGAAATTAGCACAATGCTTTATCTTGGGGTCACGACGAGTCCGTGAAAAATTACGGGATAGTCTGAATTTTTCACGCGATCAGTAACAATTTTAAAAGATGACACTTAGTTTCAAAGTAAATTTGAGTTCGTTGAACCCGATTTCACGCAGAACTAACGCACATCACATACAACCTAAATTAGTATGTTTGATGATAGGTAGGTATTTTATAGCTTGTCTGAGTTTTTCGCACAATCAGTTCCAATTTTGAAAGTCCGCTTAAATTCAATGCAAGTTCGAGTTCGTTGCATCAGAGTTACGCAAGTGTGTCATCCGAAATTAGTTTTTTTGATGGCGGTGCTAAAAACGATTGTTTCGTGAACTAGAAATTCTTATATGGCTCATAGAAATTTTTGCGAATTTCGTGACGCTACAACTCACCGTTAGAAAGTTTTTTCTGCTTCACGGCACAGATTTTACTTAAATTTTAATTATTTACATAACTTTGCATGAGTTATGTTTGCATCTCCAGTAGTACGTTGATTATTTTAAAACCTGCATTTTCCACCCTTCTGGCCTTCCTTCGTTGAAGAGGTCAGGTCGGATCATCGCATACTAGAACAGCCAGAGTAAGGGGTACTTCTATAGAGAGCCTTCCACCTCTTTCTCCCCCTTAGCCTTGCTTATACAACCTTCTGCCCATACCTGCACCACTGAAGGAAAAAAAACTGTATTATTGTGAGGTGAGTGTGTCCGAAATGAGCTCAATTTTTCCTTAGTTGTGTGGAAATTCATCAAATAAATTGAATAAATAATACAAACTAGAAATGCCTTTCACGTAGTTTTGCATCGAAACCAATGTCGCAACTGACTTAATACCTTTTGGTTCTAGCCCGTTTTCGCTCTGCCTCTCTTACACTTTCCTGACATCGTACATCGCCATTCCATATGATGATGAATCATAGTATTGTATTGAAAATTTAATGTCCGATAGCCATAAATTCTCAAATTTCTAAATTCTTTCTAGAGTAGATTTATTTTCCCATCTGGGACTAGGAATCGAAATGTCTTATATTAATTGGCGACACCAGTTTTCTATTAAATCAGTAGGTGTTTGACGGCCTCCGTGACCTAGGGCTGAGGATCTTAACTATCAAGCTGGAGGTCGCAGGTTGAACCCCGGCGATCGCTTGTTTTTCGCAAAATTTATTTGATTAATTTGTGTTATTTAAAAAAAAATATTCATTTAAAGTAATATATAGTTTATTTGCATCACGTTCTAGAAAGGAAGATACTCTCAGTATCGCCCTGGTGTAGGACCACCATTCAGAATTCAAACGTTGCTAGAAATGGCTTTGGCCGTGTTTGGTGACAATAAAACATACCCCAATCGGGGATACCATAGCCTCACTGACGGCAGACAGTTGAAAGCAGTTGGGACTCTTTTGCGGTTTTAACATTTAAAAAATAGGTCTGAATCAAACTTCGAGGGATTTTCTGATCAGCGGTCCGCACCTATCCCGCCTCCATTAGCAGACCTAGGCCCGTTACTGGCCAGGTAGTGGCTAGGTAAGTATAGATAGTGTACTTGACATACTATGCACACTACGCTTAGCAGTCTGTGCAGTTAGCGTGCACTTGCACGTGTGTATGAATCTATCCGCCCACCTCACTGATCGGGACTCGGTACTACACCTCCGTCATGGAACAATGCACCCGGCTGGTGCATGTGCAATCACAAATGCATCAAGTGCAAGGAATTAGGGGCGCACTTGTGCTCGTAACAAAAAATATCGAAAATTACAGTAAAACCTGGTTAAAACGAACACGCTTATAACTACGTCACGGCTATAATAAGCAGAAATCTCCACACACTGTATTTTGTACATATCCCCGTATAATCGTTAACGTACCGTATAATCGAACTTAATCTTTAATATTATGAATGTGTTTGACTTTCGGCAGATATACGTAAAAACAAGCCTCACCCACCTATATACAAACATACATAAATACTACACAAAAAGTTTAAATACTCGCTGTACTCGAAACAATAACAAAGAATTACTCCGAATTCCTGTAATTCATACTACTTTCGGTCAAATAAATTTTAGGTACATTTTTTATCTTTTTCTAATTTTTTTATTTTTATTTAACATATATAAGTGGGTACAGGATGTTATATGAGTACATATGGTTACAACATATATTTATGTTCGCAATCTCACCAATAAAGAAACTGGTTCTTGTGCTTGGTGACTCTTTACTCTGTACAATACTCTTTTCCTGAGAACATAAAAAATGTGATACTCAAACACATTTAAAAATAACATTATAATTTTGATTAAAACTACTAATAGGGCCTTTACCGGTGCTCAAATTCCAAATTATTGATATAGCAAAAGTATCGAACGATGATTTTATAATGTAAGTGTAGGTATATTCATATGTATTTAAATCAACTTTTAAAATGACTGTCTCAACTCAGGTTAGCTGCTAGCCTAGTGAGGCAGGTTATGAAAAACCTCAACTTTTTCCATTTGTTAAATACTACCTTTTGTTTTAACATTATTTTTTGTTTGTTGTTAATTATATTTACTACCTAATTTATGAACAAATGTACATTATGGACACTTAGCATTATTTCTTAGTTAAAGTTGCAAATTTCTCAAATATTATTATTATTATTATTAATCTTTCACAATTACAATTTAAAAATAATTTAATAATACAATAAATAATTTGTGTAGTATACCAAGTATCATTTAGTTCCCTGTAGATTAGTGTAAATATTCATGTTTGCTTTAGTAGTCCCAATTCTCAGAATAATTGGTAAAGGCTGAATAATCGAGATTTTATATTTGCATTTGATTTATACAGTTATTAAATTTATCACTATTATACTAAGTAGCGATGAATATAATAAAATCATTATTTATTTATTCAAACGGTTTTTAATTTAAAAGTATTACCATTTTATCACTCCTTATTGTATGGCATCTAACAACTACCAACGCGCCGTAAAAATATATTCATCTTTTTTGTTTGTTTGTTGTTTTCCTAATGTTTGTTCTTGAAACGTTATTTTGAGCATTTTAAACATAATGTCCATTCTCTCGTAATATTGATTGTATGATATATAAATTGTTTATTAAATAGCGAAATTTTGGCATCCCTGCATCAGTGTCAGTCTTGGTACTTTAAGGGCCTCCCGCCCCACGCAAGTGCCTATGCCCGTAGTGCGGGACACAGTATTGCATAAGGCTAGCGGACAGTGATGCACCCAGACTGATTATGTTAGCCGTTAGTCACGTTTTATTCGCACGGTCAAAGTGTGCCTACGTGCATATTTGTCATTGTGACGTTGCGCTGTTGTAGTAGGATTTTATAGCGTCACTTTATGACAATATCGTGAAAAGGCTTCTTTGCCAATTATGCATGATTTAAAAAACTATTGATTAATTCGTTTTTCCCTTTAATATAATTTAACCTTGTTCACTGGAATAGATTTGCTTTCATTATTATTATTTTATTTGGAGAACTTTTATTAATCCTGAATCGATTCCTCCATCAAAAATTCTTTATCCCTAAACTACAACTAACATTAGGCACAAAAGCACATTTGATACATAAAAACTATTATATTATATTTACTACGATGAAAACATTAATTTCAATAATATCTTTCCCATTCCATGCATGATAATATAATTAGTAATAATTCCTATTGGATATCTATTTATACAATGAAGATTGTCTGTGGCGGGCGGGTGGGGTGAGTTTGTTTGATTTTTATACATATCTACAATTTTATTTCTATATTGATGAAATTTCGTACACTTGACCTTGACTTGACAAAACAAGAGGAAGGTCATTTCTGTCAAATCTGATTTCTGTGTACAACCCGGGCAACGCCGGGGATTTCTGCTAGTTCATCAATAAAGTGAAACAAATATGTTTCTGCTTGTAACCAATTCATAAATACCAAATGATTCATTCAACCCTGTTATTAAATTCCTCACATAATTTACTATTCTGTAGTAAATACTGCGCTGTGTCTCACAGAGAGCGCCAAAATGACACCAGAAATTGAGTTTAAAAAACAACGTTTTTCCATCTGGTAATCCTGTACCTGATTATCAATTTAAGTATGCCCAGGTCCAGATATTGATCACTGTGCCACCGATCATGAGGCCTATTTTATTTATCTTCATTACGTATTCATTTGGCTACCAATAAAATATGTAGGTTTTTATAAACAGAATGTTTTAGTTTACAGTAGATTATAGACGCGTAGGAAACTGGGTTTGATTGAGTCTGGTATAATCTGTGTAAAAGTGCCTGCTCCGACACGTCAGCTCCATAATTCGCAATCAGGTTTGAAAATGTAATTTTGTAATTATTGAACGGAAACAAGAAGTATAGAAACCATCACCCATCCTACTTGTGCTACTATTTTATAACTGGACGGTTTTCTGCTGATGTTGGTCAACCCACACTGTACTTCTATGAAACTCGAGTAAGAAGTTTTGCAGTAGGTTTATGTCGTTGTCCTACTAAAATATGCAACAAAATCACGTTATTTCAGAAATATTTTTTTAACTGCACACTTTAAATTGAAAAAACGACATCCCCCTTATCAACATTATATTTGAATTGTATTCACGACTAGGACTGTGCCACAGCCATCGGTGAAATCAATGTCTCTAGACCCAGAGGCAAGAACACAAATATTTTAAACTAATAGTTCTATTATTATTTTTTTTTGGTAAACTAATGTTTAAGACAAGATTTTTTATGCATAGCACAAAGGGTAACAATTTTTTTATAAGCAATAATTATTAGCCTGAAACACTCATCCACATTGAAAAATCTCCTGATAAAAGATACATGACGCCAACGGGACTTGAACCCGTGTCCTTTCGATTGCCGGTCAGAGCTGTCGACCGGCAATCGAAAGGACACGGGTTCAAGTCCCGTTGGCGTCATGTATCTTTTATCAGGAGATTTTTCAATGTGGATGAGTGTTTCAGGCTAATAATTATTGCTTATAAAATAATTAATAGTTCTATGATTTTTTCATTGCTTTTTTAATTTTTTTCATATTTAATAAATGAAATCTAAAATTTTCTTTGAAATCATAAGATTTGTAAACCTAGCTACTTAAGGTTAGGCGCGACGTTCGTTATAATCCACATGCTCATGGATGACTTTAATTTAATTATTCTATTAAAATGTGCAAGTTATGCTTTATTATATTAAGACGAATTATTTATTTGCGCCCGTTCATACTCGTACGCAATATGAATATAAATATTATTTTGAGAAAGGCATACAAAAACATAATAAACTAAACTATAAACCATATATTTAACGTAACATTTTTACGTTGTATTTCCTTTGGCTCCCTGGTTTTGTGGGAATTCTTTTTCAGGGGAATGTTGTGAGTGCTAGAAAAAGTGCTGCAAGGGAAGGAGAAAATAAAGACGAAGGTAGCGAAGAACATGGATATTTAGATCTAGTCACCAAACGTAGCTCAATTACTTTCAGTTAAAGCAACGTGCAGGGGTTCATTATTCTGAAACTAAACAAAGTGCTGTAGGTGGAGGAAGAACGTGATGACGAAAGAGAGGTAATACCTGCATATTCATACCTATATAGTACAAACACATTTCAATCAACACATTTCAATTCCAAATGGTGCACGTAGAAAATTGAATGATATAAATTATTGCTAATTTATTAAAAATGTGACACGAATGTGTTATGAGGATATGGGAACACGTGTTCATAAAAATTAAAACATTTTCGTATTTAATTATTTTTATCAGGATAAGCGCAGCTGCATGAGCACATATTTCGATATATTCTGAATGTGCTAATATTTTAATAAATCTGCAATACTCAGTTTTCTTCTTGTGGCCTCTTACCGGGGTGATGTCAGTATGATGTCAAACCCTGGAAGAGCTTAAATAGGAACACGTCATAATACTATTATGTGAACATAATTGTAATAATCTTCGTACGATTTCTTAATCCATCCCATTCGCTACAAACATGAATATAATCTTACCTATAATATAGGCATCTGCGCAATGTGTGGTGATTGTCTATTTTTACACTACTAACAGGACACCTGACTCTGATAGTGGTAGCTGGTTAGAGTTGTGTTTACCTGTCCTGGCGAGAATTTGGTAAAAATCCTATCAAACTGGTTTACTGAGGAAAGTGGGCAGTGACCACTCACGCAGTAGTTGTGATTCTGGTAGGACGTAGGAGTAGGACAACAATCACAAAATCAAAACAAATTAGGACCACAATCACAGAAGGTGAACCTATCACAAAGGATTAGGAATCGATAGTCACGGAATTAAATCGGAAATATATCACCATGTATGCAATACGTATCACTTTGATGACCTATCTGTCAGAGTGGAACGATCCTTGGTTTTGGTTCAATTGGTCGCTGGTTTAAAACCCGGAGAAGGCTACAAAAGTTCATAAAACTTTACTAACCAAATCCGTATAGCCTAATCTTCCAGTTCTCCTAGAGCTCCCCCAGTTATTTTAGTCTAAGGATATGCCTATTTATTGAGAGCACCCTATTTGCACTGCCTTCAAACAATTAGAATTCTTGTAGGTACCTAATGTATCACAGAAAATATAACTGTAGAAATTTAATTTTATGACGTAGTTTTTAATATTGCTAAATTTTTGCTTAGGTCAATGATTCGCATAATTATTAAACGAAAAATGTTGTAAAAATAGTATCGAAGTGTCGCAAAATAGACAAGCGATGAGATCATCGTTCAAAGAAGTAGCCGGACTTGATTTCAACTTTTTTGTTCGTACAGCAATTAAAAGATTAAAAAATGGTTTTGTATACGATGAGAATCCACTCTTCCTTGTGTTGAATTCGTATAATGTATCTTGACAACCATACGCTAACTGCCGAATAGAACCCGTCTAAAAAGCTGGCGTGGCTTATAGTTTTAATTTTCGATGTAGGTAGGTTCTGATATATAGTCGATTCCTTTTTAACATTAAACCCAATGATACATAATGCAAACGATTTGACCATAGTGTACGGCGAATTCTTTGTACGGAGGTGCCTTAAATCATTTTGAAATGTCATTACGTTGCTTCATAGAGCATTCTTTACAAAAACTTCTCAAAAAGACCCAAATTAAAGCCTCCTGAAAGGCCTAGCTATAACGGTTTTCGTTACATTGTATATCATTATCGTGTTACCAATACAGAGGCGAGGTGGCCGATATTCCGGTACAAGACGCTGAGCTGTACTCTAATATAAGTCTTATGTTTTAAAGTTTCAGTTTTTTAAAATATAATCAAATATTTTTTTTATTTATTAATCTTAAGTTAGCTCACATCTTCGTGTGTGCTAATAGTTTTATAAACATATAAACATGTACATTGTTTGGCAAACATAATCTTTCTTTAAATATTTCAATAAAGTCACAAAAAAAGAAACATTAATAATTGAGATAGACATATTTTCTTAATTCATTTTTGAACTTATTAATATTTTCTATCACAGCAATTTCCTTCGGGATTTTGTTGATAGAGTTGAACGGCCTGGTACATCAGAGATTTTTGGGTGCTTGTTTTTTTTCTTGTTGGCAATCTAATTTGCTTAGAATTTCTCGTCCCGTGTCCGTGTATCTCGTTATTGTAATTTATTTTTCTTTTCAGTTCCTTAGACATCATCCCTAAGTTAATTTTATGTATAAAAATAAGTACATTCAAATACACAGTTTGCTTCACCGTCAAAATATTCAGCTCCTTTAACATGTCTCTTATCCGTGTGTATATGTTGCGCTTAAGTATTATTCGCATTGCTTTATTTTGCAGTATTTGTATTTGCAATATGTCACATAATGTTCTAGGTGTGAATCCGAGAGGTGTTGAAAATTTTAACACATTCAATTGATCAATTTCAGACCCACGTCTCTCATTGAATGCTAGAAAAAGAAGATTCAATCGATCGACTCTTAAATTGATTATTTCAATTATTTATTTCGCGCTTATTAATATTATGCTAAGTGATGTCCCGGTTTGGATCGATCCGTAACAGGCACCGGCCCCCAGATCTGTGTTCAAAGCACTTGCGGTACAAATTAAAGGTAATCTACGATTGCCAGAGAATAAGAGTAATAGTAATAATGATTTTGTTTTCATTTGAGATGTTTGAACTCGACAGGCAGCATCCTACGCCGAGTCAGTCACAGCTTGGTGTGAGAAATCCGTGATTCAAAGTTGTTATCCTTGACATCTCGGCTGTACATTAAGTATCCTAACGCCTGGTATAAAAGTAAAGTCGTCCTACAAGGCGCAATAATAATTACGAACCTAATTACTCATTTCGAATAACCCACAAGGTAGAATGCTGTTTGTTTTGAAATGGAATAAATTGATGTTTGACATAATGAATGTTAAAACACAGTGAAGTATAAATAATAACTTCGATGTAAATATAATTAAATTGTATACATATTTTGTTTGGTGGGTTATAAAAATTGCAAAGGAAATTCATACTTCATACTTTAATGTGATCAAAATTCATTTTGCACTTTGTAATGTACCGCTAATTAGAAATATTCTTGGATGATCGGGAGATTTTAACATTTTGGTTCGTTCTGAGATTAGGGGAATGTTTATTATCGTGTCGTATGAATGAATATCTAACTGGAATCTGGGAAACGCTCAATGAAAATGCTAGCCTGTATATCGGCTAACATCGGCCATCATTGTAACCATTCGGATTTTAGGATCCAAACGTCCGACAGTTGTCTGTGTCATATTGTAATACTACTGACACCTATGGAGACACCTTAAAACTATATATCCTAACTTGAAACTACCCACTCTAACGACATTTGTTGAACACTTAGGTTTTACGTACGTTAAGTGGACATTTCAGATATTCAATTAATAGAACGAAAGTTGAAGTAGATTGTCTCTTGAGTTCAATAGAAAGAAAAAGCCTATTCTCACTGATATATTTCACAGATTTGATGAAATACATCATGGATAAGGTCATGTAAAATAGGTCTTTCTCAACTTATTGTGAAATAAAAGATTGCTGGAATCGTAGAGTGAGAAGACACCAATGTCATGGATGAATAATTTGAGAACCTGGACATGGTTGAGTGTCCATCCTTTCCGCTGTGTAACAAAGTCTACAAACAAAAATAAGACAATTTATTATTTCTAATTTTATTAATCTATGATGTTAACAAAAGTGATCTTATTCCCCTCTGAACAAAGTATACATTTTCTTATATATTTAATATCTGTGCATAATGAATGGTGCGATTACCATAAATGCCTTCACTTAATATCCTGCTTTTACCTTAGAAACAGGCTGCAAGGATATGCAAACCTTGAGAACGGAAACTGATACATCCTTCCGCTTCCGTCATAGCCTGTCGAAGGCCGGAAATGAAATCCAGCGGAAGCGAAGCCTATCTGAGAAGCGCTTTAAGTTCTGACGTGGAAAGCTTTGCTGTATGCAGTTTCATTCAGCTGTACGGGTTTCTGTAGGTAAAGCTTACTGACAACTATTATGGAAAGTAGGGAATCAGCTTGTATTGTTTGGAATAAATAATAGAACTTGTTGAAAATTTTTCTTTTTTTTTTGATGTCATATAAAATCATGTTTTATACTGCACTATAAAACATGATTTGGAAAAATAATATAATGTGTTATTAAAAATATAAGTAATCAGTTCACGATTTATATACCTTTATGCATGTTTTATAATGCAAGCTACAAACCATAATATTTATAGAATAAATCTTTCACTTTCATGTATAAATTGTCAGGAAAGGAGCGTAAATCGTACCCGACCAGTATCTGGTGCCCCTCTGATCTACTAGCTACCTCTTCACTAGCCTACAAATCATATACCAATATTTTTTTATAAAATTTGAATACCGAACAAGGGACTCAACTGCTAGCTAGTTGACTATGGCATCCTCGATATATGTAGTGAGGGCTATATTTTAAGGCTGATGGCAGAGGGGATGTGAAGGAGATGGGCAAGATGAAAGTTATAAAGTAATTCAGACCTGGTCACTAAACACGGTTATATTCATATCAATCAACGACTCGATTCCATTGGTATTTACCACCTGCGACGCGCTTTTGTTTGAGGCTAATAAATTCACAAGGTTATTGATGAACCACCTGAACGTGAAATCATCTCAATCTGTCTCCATAGAATCAATTCAACGGACATGCCGTAATTGAATATTGCATGTAATCGTGTTCGTGGTTTGTGAATGCCACTATTTCCTTAATCGAGGATACGGCTGAGTGACCGCACCGTTTCCTCTTCCAGCCCTCATTCCTCAATGCCGTTTGACCACTAGAGAGTCAAAAAATGTCCACACACAATACTGTCATCTGAAGCGTTGATAGAGAAATATAATAGTAAAATAAGTAACTAGCCATCACGCCGTTTCCTCGCAGAGAGGATGGATCACCGAACATCTCGGTCTTGGCACACATTCCTTGATTCAGTCACATTCATCGTCTCATACATACCCTTCTGTTATTCTGACTCTTGATATTGGCCTGACTCAAGTATTTGGTCCACTTCTACTCGTCATAATATATTCTCCTTCACTCCTTTCTTTGTTCATTCACTCTACATACCCAAACATGTAAGCATCCCTTTATCTTACTCACTACGTATCTTCCTTACATCAGCTCGCTACGCTTACATCAGCCATATCAGCTCACTACGCTTACATCAGCCATATCAGTTCACTACGCTTACATCAGCTATATCAGCTCACTACGCTTACATCAGCCATATTAGCTCACTACGCTTACATCAGCCTTGCATTCTATGCGAATCTCCACATTTCTCACACGATCGTACGTGGTCATATGCCTCATTTGTTCAGCATTCAGTCTACTTTCGTCCTTCCTTTTCCAGGTCCACGCCTCACTACCATACATCACGGTAGGTACAGGAGCTTCGCTTATTTGGACAATATTTTGCTTGTGCCAACTGCGTTCTGTCCTCCATTAAAGGATTTCCTTCATTTACCCTTCTTTCGATATGCCTTTTTTACTTTTTACATTTCTCTAAACTTTAGTATCACTATATAAATTACCCAGCTATATCAGGGATTTTGAACTATAAATATGATATCCCGGGAATATAACATGTCCTTACATAGAAATTGGAAGGACATTGCATTTATATAGCTTTACAATCCCCAATGTACTATTCTTTAAAATACTGCATTATGCATTCCATTCGAAAAATTTGAAATATTTGTAAAATAGTAAAATTGAAAATCTTTCCTCTCATTATCTTCGCCTTAAATAACCCTTATTTGCCTCTGTGGAGAAACCTCCATTCTTAATTCAATAGATTCCAGTGATTTTTCTCGAGGTTATCCGTGCGAACGGTAGATACTTTTATAGACAAGAATAAATAGTACTAGCTTATCGAAAGATTAACATTTTTTAATATCTAATAAAATAACGTAATTTTTACTATATTCCCATCGCTGAATGTTCGCCTGATTTATATATATATACAATGGTTCAGTGTGCTTTACAAAAATACAATGGCTGCAAAAGTACAATACAATGCCCCTGTCCACACCTAGAAACAAAGAATTATTATGATTATCGGTGCCAGTTATTTATAAACGGCGGCTAATCACCATGGATATTGTATAACGTATTTATATTTATATTATACTGGCAGCATTATGTAATAATTCTAAGGTAGGTACTGCAGCAAATTATAAGATGGCAACTCTAATTCCATCATACGTTTTTTTTTAAATAATTGTTCGAGTGATCATTATTATATTTTGTTGTATTTCTATGAATGGGGCGTGTTCATTTCTATTTTAAGATAATGACTGGTTGCGGTTTTTGTCAAATGGACAATCTCGAACCCATCCGGATTGATCGGAAATTACCTGCGGTTTGTAATTGTATTGAGTTCACAAGGACGAAGCGTATATATCTTCTGTCTGTTGTCGGTTTGTTTTTAAACAATTGAACAGTTTTATTCCGAGATTGACGAAAAATACCCTGAAGCAGAATTTTATTTTTTTATATATTTGTATCATTAACGCCTTTTGGCTTTTGCATAATATTATATGTAAGACATATAATATGTTATAAATAAAGCATATGTCATGTTGAAAAGATGTCTAAATAAGAATTAGAAAATAAAGTTAAGAACATGCTTAAATACAAAAGCAAGCAATGCGATAATTGATTAAATTTTGGACACTTGACGTTCAACGTAAAAGGAAAATTCCTGTCATCTCAGTGTAAAGCCCAGTTTAAGGCTGGGACTTTTGCTAGTTAACGTATAAAATTTCTTATTTAATAGTAGCACTCACTGTTTTCCCCTTTTATACTCGAAACTCTTGATTGCGCGTTATTATTTCAAATAGTCTTTTCGATAGTTTTAATCATAAAAAGCCTTTCACTTCAAGTCTAAATTCTTTCTCTTGTCTAAAAAGGCTAGGTATATTGATGATGTGCATTTGTCAGCGTTTGAACCACATTAAAATGATTAATGGTTTCGTGATATGCTAAAAACATGGTCACATAGTCGTTTTGTCACCATATTTGTTTATTGTTAATTATATTATATGTACACGTCTTGAATCACCAGGGAAAGTTTTGTATAGTAGGCGTAGAATGCATTAGTTGATCAGTTCGGCATCCCGGATTAAAAAAACGTATGTTTTAAACTGCTTTTTTAATATCCTTCGGTTGCCGTACTTAGACAATGGAAAGTACTCATAGACTTTTCTAACCTCAAATGAGACAATATGGATAGAAAATCAATCAGACAGATAATCGGACTATTAAGAGGACATTGCCACCTTGGACGATTTGGGAGTAGAATGCAACAATAAATGGTTCAGATTGCGTATGATGGGCAGAAGGAGTACAGATGTGAAACCAGAAGGCATCCAATCTAGCCTAACACCCAATGCCAACTCTGGTGATCAAAGAAATCGACTACTGTCAAATAATTAAGCTGAATACGTGGCACATTGCATAATGAGCCTATGATTTGAGTAGTGACGGGGAATATGCGGTTAATATCCGTATTAACACTAATAAGATTGTACTTTTAGACTGAAGGAATACGATATCCTGAACAGGTATAATCCGGCCAAAGGGATTTTTTTCCACATTCCCCATGGGATGGTCCACCCCTTTGCTTCAGCTTCGCATATCCATTAAGTTAGGTTGCAAATCACGCGGATGTATTTGTGGTTAACACAGTAATGTGATTTTACCATACGATGTATTTATTGTACGAGGCTGTTCGTTCGAATAATTTTATTATATTGAATAATCTATTTGTAAGTCGGCCTACGTGATTCCTTAAACTCTGGAGCAGGAAATGATAAATATTCTGCGGCGAGATTCCATTTCTACGGTTTCAATTCCTTGATTGGAAAAATAAATTTCTTATAGCTGCAACGTTTTCACAATTATCGTGGCATAAATCATTAAGACCTTTACGGGACGTAGACCAATAATGTAGTAAAATCCCCCAGCCGTAGAAACTATTCCCGAATGATTTGTTAAGAAGCAAAGGTCCAGAAATATAACATTTGAGGAAATATTTTATAAGAGAGATTACACCTCTTACTAATGTTTCTCTTTAATTTCTCACTGTTTTTTTGTTGTCTGCAAAAATCAGATTCCATGCACTATATTTTCAAACCCAAGTAGTTACTCAACTAACCATAAACCACGAAATTAAAAGTCTGCATTTTTCAGAAAGCCTCAGAGATCTTTACAGAAAAGAGGAGAGAAAAAAAGACACAAAAGACTTCATTTCAAAGTCTTCCGCGTCTGAGAATTTTTCATCTTAAAAATTATAATATTCCAGGCGTGCATAAGAGTAAGGAGTAAAGAGGAGCATGACATGGCTACGGTATAGGCAGAACGCTCGCAGACAGGCTGTATCTCGGCCATCTCATCAAGGATGCTAGATGAATGGAAATGTGGCTGACGCGGCGGCCAGACGTGCGCCAGACAATGCGGGGAGACTTCCCTCAGGACTCAGGACGCGGACCCGTGAGAGGCGTGAGGGGGGGGGGGGGGTGGATACAAGGGATCCTTTAATATTGCATTATTGTTTTCCTTTTGAGCGGGGTTAATTAAATACTTGTAGCAGCCAATATTCGAATACTTATTAACAGTTTTCGACAGCTTCTAACGTGATCTATTTTCTCTTTACCGAGTTATTCGATTGCCTAACTAACACACATGTTAAGTGCAATTTATAAGTAATATGCGAAACAACAAAATTAATCTGAATATCCGCTTGTAAACCATTCTCGATGACATAGGTAATGTAATTTTCCCACCAAACTTTTATTTACAAAGTAAGTAATCGTGATAAATGCTTTACAAAACACGTAATTGTTTTTACTTAAAACTGCACATATTTGTGCGAAGCCATGAATTTACTCTTCACCTCCTTTCCGTTGTCCAAGTACACAATTTGGTTTATTTCTTATTGTAGAGCAGAGTTGTAGGTGTCACATCAAATTGTCTTGAATTTTATCACTCCGAATAACCTCCGTGAACCTTTACGCCGTTGGAAAAAAGTCGAAAACTAGGTTTGGTTATTTGTATTTTTTGGAACATTTTATTCGTTGTTGAATTTTTATTTTTTATGAATTTTATATATATTTTGCATTTTTTAATATCGAAAAGACGTTTGTTTTTATTCTTTTGAATACGTTTATTATTGATCTTCAACCTGTCCAAAAACTTTTTAAATATCCGAGAGAAGCGGAATTTCAAAATATCTGTCCCGGATTATGTTATGACACGCGTTTTCTCAAAACATCAATCTCCTTCTAAATCTTTCTCTATTTGCTTTCGAAGAAATTTGAAACATCATAAATCTCCCATTCTCATTACCTCCACCAGAACGTTTTGGTTACTACCCCTTTCCAAATACCGTTCAGGTTTCGTTCCTTGCCCGCCAGGGGCGCAGACGGTCGTTAGACGGCCCGTCTAGACTGCAGACTGTAGACTTTGCGGAGTGTAGACCCTGGCCACGCGTGGCACCGAGGCGAGTGGTGCGGAGCGGGACGCGTGGCGTTCACCCCTCACCCGCGTTCATCGTTCCGGCGCTGCTTCGGCGCACGAAGTGGCGTCGCGACCGGCCATTGACGGCGCCGATTTTTACCTGCTGTGAATGGAGTTGTATTTTAATTTAGGGAATTTAAGTACGCTTTGTTTATATTTATTGTTTTCTATAATCGATAGTTAGCTATGAGCTGAGTTAGTAAGTCCACGGTACACATATAAGTGCATCTTTTGGAATAAAATTACCGAGATAAGAAAATATTCATAACTTAAAATCAGTAAAAGAGAAGCGTATGTACCTTCTTTAAATTATTTAGCTCGTCAATAGTTTGGCCAAATTAAAATGAAAACTACTTATCTCATTTAATGTTTCCATTTATGTTATACAACGTAACTTGCAGAGTTACGTTGAATACATTCGTGTAACATGTATTGTACCTATAAAAGTAGAACATTCTGAGATAATTTTTTGTTTTTATTATATTTACAATAAAAACCCATCTCACACAAAAAAACCTTTCAAACCTGCATCTTATCGGAAAGTTCTTTAAAAGTGTTAAATCTTGTTATTTTTTTCACTATGGATGCCATTTTCATTGACTCGGATAATTTAAAAAAGGTCCCATTATTTTATTTAAAATCGAGATACAAAATTTACCCAGTGTATTTGAATTTGAGATAATTATGTACAAAATTTACTAAAATGATAATCTAGGGGAGGAATAGTGGAAACATGTTAAAGAAGCAGCTATAATCAGTAGAAGAGACCAGTGCTAAATTTACCAACAAAATGATTGTGTGCTACGTTTATTAAATTAAAGAAAAATGGTGGAACCTGCAGACAACCCGCCTCGTAACAGGACAGCTTGACTACTTTTTTGTTATCACTAAAATTCTAGTAAAATTAATGTGTCATTGAAATGTATTCGAAATTGTATTCGACTTTAAATCCCTTGTCCTGGATGATACTGTAACTTCCTTGACTTGATTTCTACTCACAGTTTATTAGTGAAATCTACGAATTTTAGTTTTCTCCAATCCAAACACGTGATACGTGTCTTTGAATTAGAAACGTTCAATTTTGACACTTGCACTACGGCCGTTACCCCCTTACAGCGCACAGAACCTAATGAATCCTTACTAGCAATAACACTAGAATTTTCCTTTGTTAAAAAGATCTTTATCGCATAGCTGACACTTTAAAGCGGATAATCCTTTGATATAGCTGGTGATTCGCTTGGATAACTGACTTGGTATTTCTATATAAAATTCTAAATGATGCATTTGATAGTCCAGAATTCCTTGCGCTTTCGGTTTCCACTACGTAATAATAGAAGATGAGATTTATTTCAGTGCAGTAATTCTGGGACTAACTACCATATATATTCCTCAGAATATACCAATGGTATTATTGCCCAGAGTACTTATGGAGGGAAATAATCATATCGAGTCAGTGGTCATCTTTAATTTATCACTCAGCATATACAAATATTGTTACTGAGGCAGTTTATTATGTACAATACATACTGTATGATGTTTAGCGTGTTAAAGCCCTTAAAAACAGCATTAATTGATAAACAAATAAAAATGCTTAATCTTAGGTCTTATTCGTTCTTCATCAAATTATTATTATTAATAATATTTTACTGTACGTAGACTTACGTTAGTGCATGATTTCTATTATCCTCACAATTACATGACAGTTTACAGACATTTGAATTGGTTGTACTGCGCTTCCATTCTCTATCAAACAGAGCCTTCGATGAAAGCCTTCGGTTGATGCTCTCTACGTTCGCTACGACGGGATTGCCTCTAAGATTAAACCTATCTACGGTTGTTGGGAACAATACTCGTGCCGCAGAGTGGCTGGATTCAAACAAAAGCTTCAATGGAGAGCTTTCTGAGCAACTTCCCGCAAATCCACCACAAAGTATTGTATTGCGTCTAAATTGAATTTCAAATACAGATATTCGTAATTATTATAACGGTTTACAAAATACTACCTGTATTTAAAAGATTTTTTCGTTTATTTTTCAGTCAAAGTAAATATTGATATTTATGTGAATAATAATATTATGTAGTGTCAAGTATGAATGATATGTACTATAAATGATTTATGTATTTTACAACACTATCCTCGGGTTGTTTAAGAGGATTTGAACAATTCTTCTAATTTAATGCTTAATTTTCAAGTTTTTGTGAAAATTCTTTTCAAGTTCTGTTATTATGTCAGTTCTGTCAAGTAACTGGTCTATAATGATATGATAACAGAACTTGAATAGGACTTTCACAGAACCCGAAAATGTACGTTGAAATTAGATGAATTGTTCCAATTCTATAAAACAATCCATCCTTAAAAATTCTGTGAAACTGGTTGTTTCACAGAATTTGAACAATTCATCAAATTTGCGGGTTCTTTGAAAGTCCTATTCAAGTTCTGTTATTATATTATTATAGGCCAGTTACTTGTTTTGTAAGGGCTTTATTTAAGTTCTGTTATTATTTCTGGCCCATAATGATATAATAACAGAATTTGATTAGGACTTTTACATAACTTAAAAAATAATTTAATTACAAAGTTCATTTTCAAGTTCTGTAAAGGTTCTATTCGAGTTCTGATATCATAAAAAATAAGAATAATTATATAAATATTTATATCAAATATTATTGGCCAATTGTTTCTCACAACTCAAAACATAACAGAACTTGAATAGAACCTTCACAGCTACTGAAAATGAAGTTTTAAATTTGACGAGTTGTTCAAATTCTTTGAAACAACCCGTCCTTAGAATCTGTGTTCATGTGTTTTTGATATGGTTTTGATGTAAATTTATTGTATTATTATGTTAAAGAATATAATAAAAGATTATTTATAAATAAAAATTAATTTTGTGTGGATTGTTTCTGTGATGTAGGCTTGTGATTGGCAAGTAGGGAGGTTGGCAATCATATTGGTTATTTTTAGATGCAGTCGTTTTTCATATTTTTTCTATTTCTGATTCCCTGTCCTATCGGAGGTTAACTAACATCCGGCAATATTCACCTTAGAGGCCACAGCCCGGATCAACTCTGTGAACTACACTTGTAACACTTACGTAGTTTTTAAAGCGATGTCTTCTTTTGCGACGTGTTCCATTAGTCCAATGGGTTATCTCATATGTTTCATTCCTCGTAATACGACCATGATATTGATGCTTTCTTCTTTTTATAGCTAATATGATATCCTTCGATCAAGAACTTCAAAATTGATTACACTATTTGTCCGGGGTAGCCATTATTACAGTCTCGCGCCAGCCCACGCCAGCCGTTAAAGCGAGCGCACGTCTTGCTGCAGAAGCATGATAAAAAGAGTAATTTTATATCGCTCCTGTGACAAATGGTCTGAAGTTTTGGTAGCAATCTTGCGGAGATAGACCTCGGTGCAATACACTTAACATTTTGAATAATTCATAACGCGCTCCTACGGAACCGAGTCAAATAGCCTATTTTATTTAGTGCCACCAAAAGGGAGTTAAGACTGCACTCTCTTCCTTGTTGCACTGAATTTCAGAAATACCACAGCTCCTGAGATTCCTGCCTAGGTCACTTAACAACCCTAGAAAGCCACGCTATAAGACAGAAGTACAAGAATAATAATGCATTCATGTGGCAATATTTCACCCTGTGCGCTTTACTCTAAAAAGCCTTGTTTCTAAATGGTAACATTTACTCAGATATTCAATGCGGTTGTGCTATTCCTACACAAAATTACTCCCTTAATAATGTTTACATAAGTATGGCTGATAAAGTTACTCACTTATATATCAAATTATGTAAATATATTTTTTAATCATTATATTGAGTACAGGATCTCACTGTTAGCTTTTATATTTACATTTATTATGTTCTTACCTTCTATGTTGTATTAAGTTGATATTATGTAGGTTCATGTATATTCACCTATGCAGGTACGTGTCCGAGAAGCGAATACATTGTACGAATCATCGAGTCTAGTGTTGTATTTATTGCTCAAGTGTGCAATTTGAACGCTAAGTGTGCAAAATTTTATCAATAATTGTCAAAATTCTGCTGTAAGAGGTGGGAAAAGGGGGTGGGGTGATTTAAAATCTCACGTAGTCAGTGAATTTCCTCCTCTTTTGAAAATCAAGTGTGCAGAATTTCAAGTGCACTCTCGGAATAAAAGCGTAATGTATAATTTGTATAAAAATCAAACCCACACCGGGATACTCTTCTTTATTTATTTTTTTTTTTTTATGTGACACCTCACAACAAGTCTGACAAGATAACTATGTCGCAACTCGATTGGGCAGCGTTGTGAGGCGGGTTAGGGTAGGGGCTGAAGGAAGGAATTTATTAATGCTGGTCATAAAGAAGTCCAGGAGGATAAACATTTGTGTAGGTATTTAGATATATATTGTAAAATGGAAGTTGTATTAAGACTTGTGTTTCTCAGACCGAGGTATATAAAATCACCACCTAAATAACTCTGCGAAGGCTGCACTGCAGTACTGCACCCCGACTGTAAACAATCTTTCCTTCCGACAGTTTTCCCATCTCTTCGCGCTTTGTCTTGCCACATCACGCCCTCAAATCTCTTGAGCTCTGCTACGTTGCAGGGGGTGCATTTTGTCACACGCTCTCTGAAAACAAACACATAACACGGATGTAATATCATGTTTATCTTCCGAATCGTTTTAATTTAAAATGTATTATATCATGTCTTTATATTGTGACAAAAGTTTGTTAATTTAGAGAAAAATGTCAAGTACAACATAAAATTAAGCAAAGAAAGCATTATTTAAAATCAAGATATTTTGTTACTGAAATATTTATTATGCGATGTAATTTTAAATGCGACACACTAAATTTGCGAACTAAGTGGGACTATGGCATACCTAATTGGGTTATATTGTAAGGCTAAAGGGATTGGAGAAGGGAAGAAATTAAGGAAAAGTAAGGTTATTCAGATCTTGTCACCAAACACGGCTTAAGCCATATCAAGCCACGTTTCGATTCTGAATAGTAGTCTTTCACCGGGTGATACTTAGAATATCTATCACTTAGAAAAGTTTATTTATATTTTTGTTACAATCATCATTTCATCTCGTTTCTATGATAAAATTAAGTTTGTGGGTTCTTTTTATATCTCGCAAGCGTGTTCCTAACAATCGCGGTTTTAAATTTCTCTCAATTATAACTCACCATAAAATTGTATATCGATCAAACCACCACATGATTGATAGCGATTCAAAGAGGCTGTCACATCAACAGAATAGCGTGCCTGAGACAACGGGTCTATAAATCTTACTTTGCTTTCTGTGTCTTTTGTTTCGTGCGATATTCGTCTGTTTTATCGTGATTTGAACAGGAAGAAAGCGAGCTTTGTTCTTGTTTGTTTTGCAATAAAACAAAATAATTAACTTCTGATAATGAACCACTCGTGGCCATGGCGCAGAACTGGCCAAATAGGAAAGCGTGAAAAGTTAAACATATTGTTCCCGTCTCATCTATGATCTCGTAGCTGAGGTATCAAGTATCAAGCTGTGATGTCTTCACTCGAATGATAACGTACGAAAAGTGAACGTGAATTGTGATCTTAGCTTTACGTTATTTAAAATAAGGCTTATTTGCAGAGATAATTCTACCAGTTTGTTGATATGCACAAGGTACTTACTTAGATGCTAAAATGATGGAAGAAGACATTGATTACTTACTTTTAATCACCATAATCTGTTTCTATTGTTAGTTGGTTATTTAATTTCTTCTTCTGCAAGTTTGTTCAATAAATACGATTATGACAAATATGTCACACACAAAAAAGTGTGCATTCTTATTTCTTATTTCACGGGATTTTTCCCTTGTCTATTCTTTGTGGCACATTTCAAAAGTGACATGAAACACATACCATTTTTCCGAAGTATTTTAAATTTCAATATTCAGAATTGCACTACAAAAATCTAACATAACGTAAACCTAAATTATTTACATTACTTGTGCGTCACACTTTTAGATGATTAAAATCGTCTTTTGTGACAAATGTTTTTTTTTAAATTTTAATTATTTTTTAAAATGTTAGTTTTTTTTTTCATGGTCGAAATATCTCTTCACATGACTTGTCCAAACAGAAATTAAGGTAACTTTTTCTTATTTTTCAAAAAAATTACGATAAAATTTTCTGCCATAACGAACATTTTGAGCAAATTCCATATTTTCATTAAAAACGTATATTATTTTCTGAATGCATGCTGCAAATTTCACAAGCATAAGTACCGTCAGGCACCGCGCTGGTGTACTCAGCCAGGACTGAAATACTGAATCCTGAAAACCCTTGAAGCAGCAGCTAGACCAAAAGAGTAAAGCCTCCTATGTCGCTTTGGGACGCTACCGTATGCATTATTCTTTTTATGGTTTGCACTTTTGTATGCTCTGTGATACGTTAGTTCCTGAAGGCCTGTATTTTTTAAAAATCACTTTAACATATTCACGTACATAAATAAACTTAAAATATCTATCTATAGTATCCTAAAGTAACGTAATTAATTTTTCGTTCATTTAATTTTATTTTGCATAATGCATTTATTTGGAGTAATCTTGTGGCTCTGAAAATGTCTTTCGACGGACTTCTTACAGTTTCATTAATGTTTGTAATGTGAACGTCTAATTAACTCAATTTTCAAGTATTTGCGCATATTGTACGTACCTGTAAAGCAAAATATGTTGGCAGTTTTCATTGTATTCCTCACGTTTCTCACACCATGTCCGCTTTTATACTTTACAATTAGTGTAGTTTAAAATTATTTTGACATCGTTTATTTATTTAATTTATTCATTTTACGCTCCGAGGGTTTTTATTTTTTTCATTGTATAATTGATGTATAAAAATGTGTTAGCATTTTAACGAATCGTTTGCTTATTAGATATCATTAAATTCAGCTCCAAACGTAATCTCTTACCCGTGTATATTTATACTAAAATGGTAGAACTGTTATATTCCTGTGAATGCTTTTCTATTGCTATGCTTCGTACATTAGTTTCGGTGTATCGATTTAACTCCTACCTCTACCCTCAAAGTCAGACATTATCCCGAATAAATGGACCAGTCTGAGAGTACTTTGCTTTTTATTTTTGTTTATGTTTGAAGAGACCTGTTGAAAATGCCGGGGTTAAAAGTTCGTATATATCATTAGTGTGGGTACTACGAACTCGCTGAATCGTTGAAAATTAAAAAGCCATTAAATTCATTGAAAACTTTTATGTAAAATAACGGTTGATTTTAATCCACACAATAAAGTGCAAATCATTGATTCGTTTCAAGTTGGTAAATTTTCTGTATCATTTCTAATTTCAATTTATTTTGACATATTTCTACGTTCGCCCAATCTGGATCTGATCTCATCTAATTATTTATCGGTTCTACAGTCTTAGTCTATTGTCCGGATTTTTTCTATCGTGATAATTTATTTTACCATCATTATTATAAAAGGCTTCCGTTGATGATACACAACCGATAATACCAGCAGAATTTGTTTATAAACTGTTTGAAAAAAATTATGATAATATTATTAGAATAAAATGTATTCTAATAATAATAACCCTATGAGGGTTCGAGGTCGAATTGATACTGGTTGGTTTATATATTATACTCAAATAATGTGGTGGTCAAATTAAGTTATTTTATTACAATTGTGTTGTACTGGACGGGAGTCCGCACAAGACTGTAGATTTAGGCGCCGGGTCCAAACCGTGTCTTCAACCGATGAGATGCTCCTTTACGGCCGATGATGATGATTGTAGTTGATATTGGTGATGAAATCTGCCTCCCGCACCCAGGCTTGGTGAATGGTGGGCACTGGGTGTGCTTTTGTCTCTGCTCGCTTCTGGTGTTGGCGGTTTTCCAAAGGAGGGCCGGCTGGTCTCGAAGAGGTAACACCAGAAGATCTTGGAGCAGCAGACTTGGCGAGGTGAGGCAGATATTGAGCAGGAGTCACTTGTTGATAAATAAAACGCTTGGTTTTGGTGGTAAAGATGAACTAATTTATTTTCAATTATGTGGCTGCTTATATTTAATTAGCCTGACTCGCACCCGACATTGGGTTTTGAGTCCAAAAGTGGTGGGGGATTGTACCCGCGCCAGATATGTGTTTATATGCCCCGGAAAAATGTCGCATATTCATTTTGCCGGTAGCACACTTGAAGGCAGTCGCTTAAATTTGAGAGTTAGAAAAGATTTTGAGCGCTTACATGAATGATAATTACATAGTTTAAATGCATAGTAGTTATAGGAATGTGTATCTTGACAACTAGATTTTTTGTTTGTCAAGATACGACAAAAAATAAGAAATGTTTGTAAAATAAATGTGTAAAAATGATCTCAAGCGATCAAATTTGTAAAACATGTTAAGTTAGTATTTTTCCGAGGTCCCCCGTAACATAGCGCTCAGAAAGAGATAAGATTCACTATGCTACGAGGTTCCTGGATTTTTGTACACGCAAAAAGGGTAAAAAATATTGTTCAAAAATGGGTTTACATATGGGTGAAAAACAGCTTTTTTAATATCTCCTCAGCGGTAGTATATCGAAAATAGTGTTTATTTGACTACCGCCGAGGGGATGAACAAGTAAAATATACATATTTGCAATGTTTAAAAATTGATTTTTCTATGTAAAATTTACATAGAAAAAATGCTGGACATTGATCCACGCGGCAGGTAAGCCGGCGATGTGGTATCGAAGCCATTCGGAGTCAAAGTTTTCAAGCCGCTTGGGCCGAAAATTGGACAAAATGACCAGTGGCGGGGAGTGGTGATTTTGCCAGTGGCGTGGAGTAGGGACATTTTATAAAAGTAAACAATTTTTATGAAATTAAATAATATGGTCAACTACGTCCGTTACACTCCCCCCGTTTAGCTATGCTGAACTAAAAAATAGGACGTTTGTTGGTACGGCGCAGTCCGCGGCGGCCAGTCCCTCTGGGATGGTGCTGGGCTGGTGGTACTGTTGAGGCTGCATCGGTAGGTGGAGCCGGCAGGATTACAGCGAGCTTCACATCGGGGTGGACGTAAAATCCGGTGCTCGTCTGGATCCTGGCGGTCCTCACTCGGCCGTCTGCAGCAGGGGTGAATGGAGGAACATGGTGGGCTAGCCTTGATGGCGGCAAGGGCCCCATCAGAGGGGGGGCTGGCTTGCTCCTGCTCATCTTGCAGGTGGGGCAGTTGTGGGCGATCTTGCGAATATTTGTTCGCAGTCGCAGCACATGGTAGTTGCCTCGCACCTCAGCCATTGTTCTCTCATTACTCGGATGATCGGCTTCCTGGTGATGATATCTCACTAGAAGTCGTGCATATGCATGATCACCATCCAAAATTATTGGTGTCCGCACTGCTTGGGGCACGTTACTGAGGGCTCGTATTCTTGAGTTCATCCTCAGTAGGCCGTCAGGTCCAAGGAAGGGGCTCAAGGCTTTGAGCCTACTGTCACTTGGTAGTGGATCTCCTTTCTGGAGCGCATTTATATCACGATAAAATGTTTCTTCTTGACATTTTCTTGCCCATCGGGCCTCTGCTTCCTTGATTTCATCGGTTCTTATATGTTTATCAGGTTGTTCGTGGCTTTTTCCACGACACCTTTTAATAGAACGATGTATCCAGCAGGTAGTTTGAATAAGATGATTGAATGAGGAAAATTTCTTGATGTCGGGCAGTGTCTCTGCCACAGTTGAAGAAAGGCCAACGTTTTGGCGCCTTACTTCAATGTGCCTGGGAGACCCTTTCGCGGGGCCGACTGATTCTCTCGTACCATTTGCAGGCACAGATCCAGCTGGTACTCCTCGTACGGCCGCCTGTATCAGAGGTGCTCGCGGTACGGGGCCAGATGGTCCATGGGGCATGGTAGAATGCCACCGGGCATGTTGCCTGGGTGGTCTTCTCTGCAAAGATGCTGGCACAGATCCAGCTGGTACTCCTCGTACGGCCGCCTGTATCAGAGGTGCTCGCGGTACGGGGCCAGATGGTCCATGGGGCATGGTAGAATGCCACCGGGCATGGTGCCTGGGTGGTCTTCTCTGCAAAGGTGCTGGCACAGATCCAGCTGGTACTCCTCGTACGGCCGCCTGTATCAGAGGTGCTCGCGGTACGGGTCCAGATGGTCCATGTTGCACTGTTTGAAGTCTCTCGGCAACGTGCCTGGGAGACCCTTTCGCGGGGCCGACTGGCCTTCTCTGCGAAAATGCTGGCACAGGTCCAGCTGGTGCTCCTCGTACGGCCGCCTGTATCAGAGGTGCTCGCGGTACGGGGCCAGATGGTCCATGGTGCACTGTATAATGCCTCCCGGCAGTGCGCCTGGGTGACAGTGTGGCTCGTATGGCCAATGTGGTAGCTTCATCCACATGTTCAGAGGTCCCTCCGCCATGGGTGGTCCACCCCAACGCCGTTCGTGATAATATTCGCGTAGAATCACGAACGTCGCGCACTTCCCTCGAGACAATAAGGTGAGCATTGTCTTGCCCGATGAGAAGTGTGGGGGTGATGTAGCGACCGTGGTACCTCTGTACAGGAAGGCTGAGCTGCTTGATGGTATTTGCTCTGATGATAAACTCATCAGCAATTCCGGCGCCGCGTAGAGTGATTGGCACGCGGCGGGACGTTATGTCTGTTGAGCACATGTTTTTTGCTCCGTGTAGTCGTAGCTCACGGGTAGGTCCGGTTGTGCCGATTTTCTGTGCTGTGGTGGCGTCAATAAGGGTGACAGTGGAGCCTTCGTCCAGAAGCGCAAAGGTTTTGATCTGCCGCTTGGGGCCCGACAATATGACCCCCACCACTTTTAACACGGCACTTTCGGTGTGGCGTCACATATTGTGAACGTCTGCCACTGTATTGTTATTTTCACGATAGTTCGGGTTGTGAAGAAGTCGGTGGTGGGGGTATCTGCACTCCCCCACGCCGCACCATTCACTAACTTTGCACTGTTTTGTATAATGTTTGCCATTGAGGCACAATCGGCACAAACCGGCGTCGTTCACTGTTTCAAAACGATATTTTAAGTCTTTCGCGGCGAAAGTGCGACATTCGCTAAGTTGGTGGCCATTTTCACCACACTCGACACACCCGGCGCGGTTGTCGAACTCGCGAACTTCACTGTAACTGTTTTGCACTTTTTCCCCGCTTCGATTATTTTCTCGATTATTACCAGACAAAATTTGGGGCATTCGATTATTACCAGACAAAATTTGGGGCTTTCGATTAATTTTTGCGAACTGTTGTTTTTCACTAGAATTGTTGTTGTAAACATTGTTTTCCCGCGATAAAAACCGTTCTGACGCGGCAGACGTGTTTAAACTGTTGTCACAAGTGTCACTTTTGTTCGAATTGTTTTTTCGCGAAAACTTTTCTGACGCGGCAGACGTATTTATGTCACAGGTATCACGTTGGCGCGCACTGTTTTTTCGCCAAAACTGTTCTGACGCGGCAGACGTGTTCTCTAAACGGTTTTCGTCACATGTTTCACGATTTTGAGCACTGTTTTTTCGCGATTTTTAGGTAACAAATTTTTTCCCTACCGAGAAAATACAAGGCCTCTAAGTCTATAAAAGCCAGGTAATATTTGAATAAACCCATATGAGGTAAAAATTGTGAGGCGCATATGACGCCGTTCTATTTGTATAAAGAACATTAACTTTAAATTCAGTAAATTTAAATGATTCACCACTTCATGGAATATAAGAATCTAGAAAATAAAAAATAATAAAAAAATAGCTTGGGCCGAAAATTGGACAAAATGACCAGTGGCGGGGAGTGGTGATTTTGCCAGTGGCGTGGAGTAGGGACATTTTATAAAAGTAAACAATTTTTATGAAATTAAATAATATGGTCAACTACGTCCGTTACATGTGTATACCCACAAAGTGATTGCTACGTGTGAAAAATTAAATAATAATATTTTTAAATACAAAAACTTTAAATTAAAATGGAGTTCTACAAATTAAACTTGATAACAATTAAAAAGAAAAATTTATGCTACATCAATAACTAAGAATTAAAAAAAAACCGATGAAAATACCTTATTGAACATCATGATCCATAAGCCAGTCCACTTCTGACTCCAGGAGTCTTGTTTTGGAGCCCTTGGGGAATTCGTGTGCTTCGTTTTTCACGGCTGTTTACATCTCGGTCTGGCGTTTATATTAATGCTTACAAGTATCAATTACTGCAAGTGAGTTTCAAGCGTGAAACGGGCTGAAGTGTAACGGCTAACGGCTAACGACTAACGACCGTTGTTTAGAGTTACACTTAATCCCGCGCAAATTAAGGCTTCGTTCTTAAAGCTAACCAGGCGTTAACTACTGTCCCTCGTCCGCTGCTTCCGCGCCTAATTAATCAGTAAAAGCATTAGAGTGTTCATCTCTAGTGTCTGTGTACTATTTTGCTCTTGAAAGCATATAAAGCTAATAGCAAATGGTACAAAGTAAGTTCGATGTGTCTTCATTTTGCAATACGCATAATTTTGCGTAAATCGAGTAGGTAAGCAACGCTAATGATTTAATTAAGAATTTAATTAATTAAAATGTCGCACATTAAAATAAAAATGGATATATTTTTCCAAGACACTATCTAGATTTGAATTTAGATCGGGAAGAATCTAGCAATTATACATAAAGATAGCAGCCAATCAAAATATGCATTACGAAAATTAGTTCATTGTCTAAGTATGATCGGATTAGCTCAGTGGTAGAACAAAGCCCCGGCAAGGCTGATGTCCCAAGTTCAATTCTTAAATGCGACCGAATCCTTTTTTGTTTATATTGTTTTCAATGATTAAAAATTGTTTAATTAATGATATGTGTTTTTTTTAATTTTCTTAAATGGTTCCAGATTGAAAGATCCGCTTGGCATAAAAATCAAAGCGTTGCTTTGACGTAGCTTTAGTTATGTTTAGTGACCGATAGTAATGGTGGTATACTACTTCCCAAATGGTCCTTATCCAACGCCTCCCCTTCTTCCTTTAGCATTACAACAAATAATCTTTCTAAATGGAGATACCATAGTCCCACTGGCTCCACGCAATCGGGATCTTGCATAAAATTCAGTAAATATGTATTTCGTTAAAGTGAGCCAGTTGAAAATCCCCCATCGATTTAAGAAGTAATAAGGACCTTATAATATCTATTGTAGTATATTCATTTCAATATATTATACTTAACCCCTCCAGCGTTTGAGGGTCATATATGACCGGGGTCCATAATTTATAAAAAAAAATTAATCTTTCTTTCTATCATTCGGAAATACATAATTTTTTTTGACGTTAGAAAAAGAAATAATAATTCTTTCCAGTTTACCTCAAATATTTATACAGAAATCGATAAATAAAATCCTAAAAATAGTCAAAATGAATACTTCATATTTCGCGCCGCTATCGAAACAACAAACGGTTCAACTTTAAAAATTATTTCTTATTTTATATTATATGAACGAGATAAAAGTGAAGGTACAGTTTTCTTATTAATTCGCCAAACAAAATGAAATCGAGTTCTCTCAATTTTTCTATGATTGGATTAAAAAATTAAGTAAAAATGTGGTTAGGTTAGGTTTGGTTAGGTTTTTCACGTTTGATATTAAAATATTATTATTTAGTAATAGTAGTATTTATTTTAATTGCATACACCGAAAAAATAATTTTATCTAGTTTCTAAAACAGTATTTTTTTACTGAAAATAAGAAAAATAAGATGTATTTATCTCATTTGAAATGTACAGAAAACACTGCAAACTGAACAAATGTGATGAAAGTACTGAAGGGTTAAAGTTGCTTGTCATAAATTTAACATACCGTACTGGTTATACAATACGGCGCGGGGTAGCGCATCCTACATTATGCATTACATGGCGTAGCCTTTTGTGAACATGTCAACGTAGCCCCACGTTAGCATTGAACATACGTCTGCGTAGCGCCGTAGCATCGTAGCGAAGCGTAGCGCCAGGGCTTACGAGTATGCGTTTGTGTTGCATTATTATCGTAGGCATCACGCGTGTATTTTGGCTGCATATAATTTTCATTCAAGAGTTAATTGGCATTAAATGCTAGCGCATGCTTTTCAATGCAAGTATTACTGAAAATGATTCATTGGTGTTTATTTATTACTTTACTGGCTCAGCTGTGTAATAAATTAAGATACCAATTGAACGGTGATTAATCATTGTCTCTAATTGAATTGTTTCCAATTCACTTTCAACATTACAACATTTTACTTCATTGAATCTGCGTCATAACAAAAGCACTTAGAAATGTCAAACAAAAAATCGTCATCGAGTAAAAAAGAACAAACCGAAAATTGGATGCCGATATTTCACCCCTGCTTTGATTCCACTCTTTTAATAATTTATTTATCTATTTAACGCCCAGGGGGCTTTTACATGTAGGTGGTACAATTTTAATGACAGTTTTGAAACATGAGAAAGAAATATTAAAAGTAAAAGAACATAAATTAAAAAATACAGCGATTTTAATGGCTTACAAAAATATAACTTCCATTTTGGAATAGTGTTTAAATGAGTCTTTTACGTAATCCACAAAATTCGCAAAGTTAATATTAAATATATCGACATCACCTAAGTATTGGTTTCCCATAGTGTGAAATCGTTGTATTGGGGAGTTCGCAATGTAATTGCGCTTATGTGTGTTGCATTGGAATAGTGTATTTTGTCGTGTTGTTATTGTAGGTATTCGTAAGTTTATGAATTACAGAAGTTCGCAACAGTCAAATTAAGAGTATAGAATCTTGAATAAAAAAGTTAAGTTGTTTATTTTACGCCTGTCTTCCAATGCGTGCATTTTTAAAGTATTTAATAAAAAATGATATTGTAAGTCTTCTAGTGGGATTAATTTCTATTATAATGGATTAATTTCATTGTTGTTTGACGGATTCCAAACAAAACAAAACGTTTTAAGTAAAAACGGTTTTCCGAACAATCGTAATGATAAATCAAGCCGTATTTTTAATTGTTCCCTTTTTGTGAGTTTTATCATGTTCCATGTACTCTTTTTAGATTGACTGTGTGCATAGATCACGACAATGCTGATTCGGAGACAAATAATAAAATACCTTATCGAATTCTCAATGAAATTATTTGATTCTGTAAATTTTCTCTTCCCTTTTGCGGAGTGTTCTTCATATTTCTCGGATTCTGATCAGATTCATCCCATTATAGTCTGGCACGCTCGCAGATCGATATGTCTGACTGCAGAATGGATCCGGGAGGAGAGGAGAGGAGAGAGAGTTCTCGCCAAAACACGACCACGTGGTACTATTATTATTATTATTATTTCTAGGTGCATCTGAGTACATTCATTGTTGACGGCGATATTGGGAAATGCATTGTCTCCGTGTGTTTACAACAGTTCAACGAACCATTATGCATTATTTAATTACATATTATTTATTCATTTGGCATTTGATTGAATTGATTTTAGACTGCACATTGTTTGTTTTACTTTTTTAATGTCTTATTAACTCTATTTATATACTAATTATTAGGAGATAATTTATTTTCCGATTAAATGCTGTCGATTATACGTTTTATGTCCGATTGATACATAGGCAATACATTTATAGCTCTCCTTTCAATTTGGGAGGAGAGTATGAGTACCGTCGCCCCGGGTACCATTCATTGGATAACCAACCCTCATAGGTCACCCAAAGTGGTTCGTTACGTTTTGTGACTTAGCAGGGATATTGTAAACAAAATAAAAATAAAAAGGGCTATAAGTAACGGAATATTATGAAATGTGTCAGTTTAGCAGAATTCAAACAAAACAAAAGTTTGTATTGAAAGTCTCTTTGTTCATCGTAGTATCAACGTAAGTTTAAAATATAACATTGTGCTGAGTGTTCTTTTAAGGGTATTTAATTATATGATATGGTACCTTACTCAAAACATCCGATTTAAATCTGTCGACAGATTCAACAACTTGCCAATAAAATGTAACAGCTTCGTAAAATAGAACATAATGTATTCACAACCGTCCGTAATTTCTGTTCGCCAATAATTCTTCTGCTAAGGGCATTGATTTAATAACAATTTGGTCGATGGCTATGGATAATTTTTATTACTCTTGCATGACAAATAATTGAACTTTAAAATTGTTTTACTATTCACATTAAAATGAAAACTTTGGATACTTATTGAATAAAAATGCAGGTAGCCTTTCTTAAGGTTAACGTCTTGTGTTTTAGCCTTTCATTCGTCATGATGTCAGGGTGATTGGTCACCTGTGGGGAATTTCATGAATAATTAATTGAATGGATAATCGATCCAAGTCCCAGCGAGCGTAGTACCTCCTACCCATTGAATCATTTAATAAAATCTATCATCTTTTTAGTATGCAGAAATATGTGAAGGTAAAAGTGCGTTCAAATGCGAATGTTTCCGACGATTGACGTTTCATGTCAGGGTTATTATTCTTCATATTTGGTGTTTTCCCTGGTGATTAAAGGTCTTGCGTAGATGATTTGATTTCCACTTGCCAAAAGGCTTTGATTTCCTCTTGCTTCCTTTATTGGATGGTTGACGGATTGCTGGAATATATTAATATTATTTAAATAGCGAACCAATCTAAAAATGTTTCTTTTTGTCGCTAATACTGTTTTACTTGCCTCCAATAAAATTGAAATGGTGTTTATTTACTAAGAACGAGTCACAGAATTTGATCGATTCGTCAAATTTCAAAGATCTGTGAAAGTCCTATTAAAGTTCTGTTATATCCGAGCACCCTGAAACAACTGGCCAGTGATGAAATAATAACAGAACTTGAATACAACTTTCACGGAACTTGAATTTAAACTTTGAAATTTGATGAATTGGTCAAATTCTGCGAAACAACCCGTTCCGAGCTACATCCCAATTTTTTAACACGATTTTAAATATTTTATATTCCATTCCAACAATTTATCTACCAACGAACGAACAATTAATAGCAATTTACCAACATTTACTAGGCAACAAGATAGTATTATTACTATTTTTTGTTGATAATCTTAGTCTGTGCGACCGGAATTCGGAGCTATTCCCCTGTCTTCGTTGTTCTTTTCTTCTCTAAATCCTTTCCTAATTTTCAATACTAGTTTTGATTTGCACTGTTAACTATTTTTTTTTCTTAATTAATTAAATGTGCAACGCTGAACAATGACACGCCAATCGACAAACAAGTAATGCTAACTTGTCACCAGTGATTGATGGTTGTCGACCTGAATCGTTTTCGTTTATAAATAAGCCTGTAATTGGCACCATGCACTACCCCTGCCAAAACGCGTCGGCCACTATTATCTTAAAAGTATAAACAGAACGTCGTAAAAAATTGGCTAAAATAACACTTCTAACTTAACTAACCAATTTATACCTTTAAACTTATAACGAATAACTACTTCAGAATCGCAAATACCTACTATTAATACGAGTAACTTAGATATAAGTAAGTTTCAAAAATTTTGAACAAATTACTCACCTAAAATTTACACCTAAGATCGTTTAGTTCAGGGATGTCGTGATTTGCTATCAAACCGTCACAAAGTCACTGCAAATATGTAGAAACAATCCACCCACCACCCAAAACACTGTAGGTGTATGGTACCACGGCGCTACGGGGCGTCTACTTCGGGCGTCGGACGTCGCGACGCCGCAGTCTCTCCCGCGAGCCGACCCCCGCTGCACGCAGCGCACCCTACCCTAATACCTTACTACCTGGGAACAGGGCGCCTGGCTACCAGTTACAGTTAATCACAGTGTATCATTTAACAACCAACCACCCTTTGCCGCGAAAGCATTCGATACTTTCAGTGAGACTGCGTTATAAGTTCAAAGCGTAAACTGAAGGCAGAATATTTAGATTTTAACGGTAATTATTATTAATTTTACTGCTCTTTTTAACTTGTTTATAAATTCGAAGTTTAAAACTAAAGTATATTTAAAACACCACACAATTTTTCCATTTGATTATTTTTGACGAGATCGGTTTCATCTGGTACGGATATTATCGGACTGATACATTTAAAATATATATCTATAAACCTAATCTTGCTTTAGTTCAAATGTACTAGTCCTTAGATGCCTATATCAGTAGTAGTTGAAAAAAGTTTGGTATAGTTTATTTTTTATTTATTATTTTTTTTGTATTTCTTTGGCATTAACTACGTAACAATATCTAGACATTTTTGTTTTACTGATTTTTATTTTCCAATGCAAATTTGTTAAGCTTGCTAGATAATGATACAGTTATGTCGAAACTGGTAGCAAAGTAAACAAAATTAAGTAACAAATGTACATTGGAAAATAAAACTGGATAAAACAAAAATACTTTTTTTTTAAATTTTGTTTTATCCCCAGCCTGGCTTTTAAATCATTCATAATTGTGTATAATATTATATTTTCTACATAAACATTTCCTTAATCGAAAGTTTTTATTACAATTAGTTAATTAATTAACCCTCGTGAATTAACTCGATAAAATAATGTCGCTTCGTCAAACTAACTGTTTAACGAAACCAAACCTAGAACCAGGAACTTTGTTAAACTTTTTTTTCAAATCTAGTACCGAATAGAGCAATCTTAATCATACCTTTTAAGGTGATGCACTCAATGCGTTAAAAACGTTAAATATATACAAGGTCAGTTCCTCCTTCCTTTTTATTTTGTTCAGAGTTAGTTGTTGTGTTTTTAAATCTCAATCGGAGAATCAATTAATTATTTAAGTCTATGGTATTACAAATAAATTTTCCTCGTGATGACGGTTTCTGTATTTCAGATTCTTGTTACTGTTTGTTTTCATAGTTTAACCGTTAGTTTTACAACGATAGTTGTAAATTAATCTACGAATATAATGCAAATTAGTTTATTATTCTGAAAAAGTACAAGAGAGTTATCTATTATTAGATGATCAAATCTAATCTAATCTACTACGATAATAGATAAAATAATAATGTAAGAGTATAGAGACACATAAAAAGTAAACGCTTTCGTAACATTTATTTGCGATATCCATCTTTGTTTAAGTGTCAGTTGTTTTATTAGGTAGTTAATGCGCCAGCCTTTCTTATTATTCCTATGAACTTAAACATCACCCCAGTACCAGATATATTGCGTATGCAAATATTAAGATCCCTTTGCATATATCATTTATTTTGTGGTTCACACAAAGTCGTTGTTTTATTTCATTTACATATAATGTCAAACCACAAAGTGATTGTTCATACGAAATTATTGTATCCGAATATTGTGCAAGTATGTAAATAATTAACGACTTCCGTGGTTTGGCGGTTACAAACGTAAACATAACTTACCTATACACTGTTTGCTGGAGAAGGCAGATAGGATACAATGCCACACACCTCTATCATGACATTCAATCTTTGCTTCATTATTATCCTCGCTTATTTTCGCGCATATTCTTATAATATAAGTAATAACTCCAATCATCATTACAGATTTTTGATACTCACAAAGACAATTTTTTTGTATATCCCGTGAATAACTAAGTGATATTATAACTGTAGGATTTTTGAATTAATTTAAATAATGTTGGTACCACCTACTACTTCATCGTTTGTCTGAATTTTTCCCAAAATCAGATTCAATTTTGAAAATGACACTTAAATTGAAAGCAAAAACGAGTTTTAAAATTCATTTTATCGGATTTACAGACAGAGTCACAACCAAAATTGTTTTTTTTTTAATGGCAGATATTTAGTTTAAATATGGCATATTCAAACTAAAGTTCCGATGATGACTTTGGTATGTTTTTTTTCTCTCAAAATTTGACAACACACACAGTATAATAATATTATCTATGACATTTAGTTGAAGCTTCCTTTTAACCTTTAAATAAATAATTCCTGTAGACTCAAAAATAGTTTAAGATACAACAACAAAAACAAACGCTCGCCGCAATCGCAACCGCGGTGTTTGCAAAATAATGTAGGTACGTAGTACGTAATTCATCCGACGAGAATGAAGATTTCTCAGATGTGCAGAGTTCGGATTAGATAGTGTCTGCCAAACTTTTTTAATTCACGGTACATTGGCGAATGGGATTTGTTCCCCGACTCACCAAATTAAAATGCCTGAAAAGTAAAGTGTACTTTATTAATATGAATAAAGGAAATCACAGTGTAGGTAACACTTTTTCATATTATGCTCACTCACTCACACGCTTCGTCACTCTATGTATACGTATACCAGTTTCATCGTATACCTCGCATGTGTCGCATCGACCACTATATACGAAAATTACAAATATTTATGTAGATGTTGAATTTACTTAAAATTGAAGAATTTTTTTAAATGTATAGGTATTATTGAAAATGAATGTTTTTGAGGCTTCTTCCTTCGCGGCACACCTGATACCTCTTGCGGCACACAGTTTGGCAGACACTGGATTAGACCAGCCTTGTTTTGCCTCAGCGCCTTAGTGCGATGTGCAATGTATGGATAGTTTGTTATTATTGCATTGTTTCTCTAGTCACGAGTGCAGTCTCTCCCACTTGCAGTTTCATCCGACATTCTTTAGAGATATGCCTTCCTGTAAATGTCTTGCATGGCAACAGTGATTTGGTTTAAGAAATAAGTTCAGCATAATAATATTGATGTATTACTAAAAACTACTGTTTAATCACTTTAACATACAATCTTTAGTTGTTTAAATAGACTAAGCAAACGAAAACCAGTCATTTGTGTATTTACAGGTCAGTAAAAGGGTTCAGACTTACGAGATTAACAGGAAAAGGAAAATCATGAAAGTCATACCAATCAATTTTTCACAATGGTGTAAAAATAATTAGAATATTCCTCAATTTTTTCAGGGTAATATTTTGACTATACTCTAGGAAAACTTCTTAGCTATTTTCAACAAATATAAAAACCATCTTATCACTGTATCTCATCAGTAATAATTTAATAGAATTCGTTTCAAAACTAAAATACTGATAATTAATAATAGATCTGGTAGATAAATATTGACAACCCACTTTTTAGTGTAAATCGCTTATAAACGATCTTATTTCAATGTATAAGATTCTCAATGATAATACGAGTCATGATTGTAATATATGAAATGAAGAGTCACGATTGTAATAAACATAAATGTTAAGAACCTAAGAAATTACGTAAATGGAGATTAAAGTGGAGCGACCTTCTTCCCATTGTTGAAGAAATTACGTAATAAGTTAAAATGTTTTAATTGCGTTTTTACTGTCCACGCTCTACTTGTAAGGTAACTAGGGAAATGGGCCACTTCGATGTGGTTTCGTTTTCTTTCGTTGTATCACACAACTCACAACGTGTTTTCTGTGGCAGTGAAAACGAGAGTTTTGAATAACTTTAACGCTTCTGAATCTCATAAAACATTGTGTGTTTCTTTTACAGCTTTAGACGTATTGAACACGTATAATTTATTCATAGGTTTCTCAGAAAAGTTGTCGAGGGATGATACATGAGTAGTTGATTAGTTTAAATGGTAAAGCTGTTTCATTTTAGTATATGGTTCCGGGTTCATTACCGTTGTTATTTTCTTCTTCGTTTAATCCAGATTTCTTCAAGACGCTCATTGACAATTGAACACACGAATGGATGAAAGTCTTATCTAACATATCGTTACATGGGGCGACTTTTAAATCTGGGGGTAACTTTGACGATTATATTATTAAATTATGTCAGTGTCTATCGATATATGTATATAACTACTTGAATATTCGAACTCCCATAGTTAAAATTTTTTTTTTGGATTGGTGCATATTTAATATTTGTGTGACCTTTAATTAGTATAAGTATTCACTTATATTTAATAACGATTGTTTTCAATTTACTTTTAACTGAGATTTTGTAGTAAGACATTCTTTTATTTTGTCCTGTCCTTAACCCTAACATCACAACCCCGCATATCGAGTAATCAAATTTGCCTTAACCCAACCATTACAGGCCGCCTATCGAGTTTGCCTCGCTAATAGGAGTACATCCGGAAGAATTCTACTGAGGTGACCCGCAAATTCGTATTTTTAATTTTTTTAATCTGACATTAGACTTTCCTTTATTTGAATATTATAGGCACTTGTTTTTTTTTTATATTTTCAAAAAGTGATTCAGTCATCTATTTTCTTCAGGTACCTACTGCTTTTAAATTTTCCTAATATTTTCTCACATAAAGAAGTCATGTCAGTTTATGTAAAGACAGTAAAGAGTCTTTACATAAAGAGGTCGTGGTGTAATTACGGAGAAATTGATAAATAATCTTTATTATGATATTTTATGACGACGCCAGACTTAAAATAACACCTCATACCAGATTACAAGGATTTTCTCAAATATATATAAAGTAGGTACTTTTAAATTGAATGTTATCTCTGATCAATAAAACATGAGTAAGGTTTGTTATTCGGTAGCCATACGATGATAGTGGTCGTTTTACACGTAGTTTTTTTCATACCGATTCCCATGTGGAAACTATATCGGCTCCCATATGTAAAATCTCGGCTTTACATCATCATTATTTTCACACTTCACGCCATTAGAGAAGAAATAATATTTTGGGGCGGTACTAAATCACCTTGAACATAACCATAGATCATATAAAAGCATCTGTTCTTTGCCTTTGTCGTCAACTTATAATGAAAATCATCCGCTGTCATTGAATTGAATCTCTAAATAGTATAAAACAAAGTCACTATCCGCGTCTGTCTGTTTGTGCGCTTTGTTCTTACTTGTAACTTGTTACGGAATTTGATATGGTTTTTACGGAAGGTTTTATATATATAATACATGGATATTACATTCATTGAAAGTAGAGAAACGCCGGGTACACGTCAGCTATTCGCATCTGTCTGTTTGTGCGCTTAGTTTAGATTTTGATACGGTTTTTACTATCATTTATAGAATTTCTTCCGGAAGGTTTATGTATTTAATACATGCATATTACATGTCAGCTAGTATTATTTAAACTTAAGTTAGCTCACACCGTCATTTGTGATAGTAATTTTATAAATATATATATATAAATTGAAAATTTAAATTTTCAATTTATATATATATATGTATATATTGAAATACGTATAAGTTTTGGTAAACATAATACAGGGTTGTCCAATAAGAGGTGTTATTTTGATATTCAATCGTAAAAGATCAATGGTTTCGTTGCTTGTGTGGCACGTAGCGCCGTCTTGTTGAAAGTTAACGTTGTCCAGATCAATACCATCCAATTCCGGCCATAAAAAATCATTAATCATCTCTCGATATCGCAATCCATTTACCGTAACTGTTGCTCCAGCCTCATTTTCGAAAAAGTAAGGTCCAATGACTCCGCCGGACCATAAACCGCACCAAACAGTCACATGTTGAGGATAAAGAGGCTTTTCAACAATAACTCTTGGGTTTTCCGAGCCCCAGATGCGACAATTTTGCTTGTTGACGAAGCCACCGAGGTGGAAATGGGCCTCATCACTCAAGATGATTTGCATTTGATTCACTCAAGTGAATTTTAATAAATTCAATGCGTTGTTCAAGCGTGTATCGTTCCATTTTTATTAATGATTAAAGAACAAAAAAGACAATATTACCAAAATTTCATAGCATAAAATAAAAATAAAACCTACACGTAACACACAAAACCAATATAAACACACATCACTCACAAACATACAAGATTATTTTCAATGTACTATTTTTTTTTTTAAATTTTAAATATATTATTATGTATTTTTAATTTTAAATGTATAATTTTTCTCATTAAATGTATTATGTAGTTTTTTTTCATATTATAAAATGAAGGCCTCAGCACGGGCAAGCCACTCAGTGAGGCCTACATTACTGAAAACCTTGAATTGTAAAAAATATTGTACCTAATAAAATAAAATAAATAAATAAATGGCGTAGTTTCTACTTGTCAAATGTCAAAAAATGAAAGCTTCAAAAATAACATCTACCGAAATAGCGGGCTATTCAAAATAACACCTCTTATTGGAAAACCCTGTATATCTTTAAACATATTCAATCACAAACAAAACTCAAATTTTAGATGTAGACATACATTCTTAATTCATTTCTAAAATGAATAATATTTTCAATCTCAGTAATTTCATTCGACATTTTGTTGTAAAGTGAAAGAGATTTCTAGGTTCTTGATTTCTTCCTTGCTGGCGATCTACTTTGCTTAGCATTTCTCGTCCGTATCCTCTCTGCCTGCCCCTGTGGAAAAAAAGGGTTATGGTTAGTAAGTTATTTAGTTTTAGTCTACTAATAGAAAAAGCTGTGCAAATTTGACGACAGAGCTCCGACGATGGCCCGCTCGTTAATATTTTACGGTCAGTACAGATTTTCGAACAGATCGGTATAGATTTTCCGTGTATCAAACATGAAGGTTTTTAATATTTGCCTTTGTAACAGTGTTGCGGCTGAACGTAAAACACGAACGCACGATTTGTTCCGGATGTATAACTAAATTGCATCTGCGTTTATAGATTGTATCTTATCTTATCTCGTTTTAGAGAATTACTCATTGCTCAGCTCATACGTTTATCATTATTATTATCTTCCATTAAAGTTACATCTCGCGGCAAGATAATAATATTTCGTTTCTACTTCAGTATTCAGTATATTTTGTGATCGCGAACGCAATACTATTATTTGTTGTTAAGTTTAGCTTTTTATTACTGAATCGATTTGTTAAGGAGCTTTCAAATTATAGAAAAATCTATATTTTTAATCATGTGTTCTCAGTTAAATGTTTGTTTGATTAGTTTCGATTCATTGTGTCATTGTTCAATCGATTAATTCAGACGTTTTGTCTGGTTTAAATAGTTATATTATATAGTTCAAAATGGATTATTTGGATGACCTACTTTTCGACGAGGATCTGTCTGAATTCGATTTGCAGGAACTCATTCTACATCTAGATTCGTTTTACAGTGACTTGCCTGATTCTGAAGTTGATGAGTAATTATTATTTTTTATATTTTGGCAAAGTTTTGTAATGATATTCAAATGATGAGAGAACCATTTTAATCCCGATTCATGAATAAAGTCATCATCCTTCACTGTGCGATTCCCGAATTCCTTGAAAATGGCTTGGATTAACGCTTTCCTTATTTTTATTTACCTTTATGCCATTCCTTTCCTACTATAAGACAAAATATATTTATGTTTAAGTGTTATTATCGTCCATAAGTGAGACAACTGCTGTTGCGTTGTCTAGATTTGACAACAAATCTAAAGATTGCGTTGTGATTGCAAGATCTTCAAGTACGGAGTACCTGTTCTCAATATTGTTGTGTTGTACTTTGACAGCCATAGGCTATGCACGAAGAAAACTTACTGATATGAAATATTGTTAATTTATTAAAAATCTGTTCAAATTATTCGTTTTCCTGTTAAAAATGGGACTGGAGGCCTATAACGAATGAGTTGACAAATTTCATAATAAACTAACAGTAAAACGCGAGTATATTACAAGAAAGTCGTAGTTCTAAAAAAATATAATATTTTCGCATCTCGTCAATTATATTTATTCGAACAAGGCCACCTCCGTGAACACGTATTAATATATATTCTGAATTACTAATATTTTACCATGAAATGGTCATGCAGTAACATTTTTAACAGTATTGATTTTAAAAAAGCCGTACTCATTTTTCTCCGTGGGTGCATAATATATAATATAAAATCTAAATGCTGTTCTGTCGATTCACCGAGGTCAAAATATGTTTGACTATAAAGCAGTTAATCTGCAACAGCAAAAGCTCTGGCCTAGTAAAATTCTAGCAGCTTTTTCGTTCTTAAATTTGTAAACTAACGTAATTTTGTCGTGCGTTATATCGTTTATCTAAAAATCTTCAAAATGTCCTTTCTCAATTCCGTGCTTTATCGAATGCATAGTTTTTTTTACATTTTCTTCGTGACAAACGGACACTTTACTCTACTAAGCTTTGACCGTGACAACGTAACAACCATTCTGATCGCAATAACGTGACGTTAATTTCAACGTAGAATTCATTTCGTGATCTTCCTTCGCTGCCTTTATTATTCAACGTCTACCCCAATTAGTTTTTTTTAGTTGGCAACTCGAGCGTGGGAAGTGCCTGGCGCTGGGAAATTCCCCTCCAGTGTTGCCAGTATTGTTGCTTCGTTTTGTTTACTAATCAGCCGCTGACGATCGTGAACCTGATAATAGTCAACGCTACGGTATCAGTACCCTCACGATAAAATAGGTCAAGTACCTTGTTTTATGGTCCCACTATTTAATTCTTGACGGTGATTCATAGTATAAATATACATCTGTAGTTGAGTAGGTATCGTCTGTATTTGTTTGTTTAAGATAAATGAAGTGAAAACAAAAGTAAATTTACCTTTTTTAATACATAATGCTCTTTCCATCTGTTATACTTTATTGTTTTGTGATAATTTGTTTTTGTCACTGTGTTATTTTTAATATCATATAATATGATGATATTTTAGGAAACACGCCAAACGCGCGTCCAACATTTGTACACGGTTGACATTATTTGTCACCTAAGAAAGGGTCGTTTCTACGACTCCAACTCGGCTGTAAAACGATCTGCCGGCCCCTGTGTTTCTTCTCTCCCACAATATGGGTGTCTTCAAGACCCACGTTCACTCTTTCCTCTCCTCAAAAAGACCCCCCAAGACTATCACAATAAGCTGAAAATATTGCCTGTGTTGTGATGGAGGTGTTAGCTAGCAGATGAATGAATAGGAACGCTTTGGACCAGGGGTCTATTTCGACTGCAGGGGGGGCCATGTCAACGAAAAAAAATTGGAGGTGCATGAGATGTAAATGTGGGATGGGTGTCCACAACAGCCTTTTTAGCGACATTTTTTGGGAATGTCACATTTACTTTTTGTGGTTTCATATGGAATAGTTTTCAAGGTAAAAATATGCCAGAGAAAATCTTGAAACATATCTAGTAAATTAAAAATAAACTATCTGGTAAAATTTATGAAATTCCCCAGCCACCAACCCCCTCCCCCGTGGCTTTGAAAATATTGTGTGGGGAATTAGTGGATTCGAAAATATTATGGGGAATCCCAGTGCTGAGCAATGGAGAAAAAAATCGGCGTGTGGTCTACGGGACAAAAAAGTTTGGGGACCTTTGATGTAACCGGTCGAGTTTGTTCATTAAGTTCCTTCAAAGGTCTCTCTTAAAGAAATTAATGTATTTGAATAGCACTGTCATTAATGTAAGTTGTTTCTGTTTCCATTGCAGTGGCCCCCCTTCGGTGGTGTCACAACCGGCGCCCCACGAGGACCCCGCTGGCACCGGGCCGGTAACGGGCCTGCGCCGGAGTGCCACGCAGCCCATGGCGGCACAGGCTCTACCGCAACACCGCAGTGGCAGCATAGCCGAGAGGTGAGTCCAGCCACCCCCTCCTCCTGACTTCTTAATTTTCACCCAGATTCTTCTCATCATAGTAGATTGTCAGATTACTATGATGAGAAGAACAAGGACAGAGATCCGTGAACCTTTTCGGTTTCTCTGTTGACCCCGTCAATTCGTCTACTAGAGTTTACTGAACTAGTTTTCTCTACAACGGTTGGAAATAGCCTTCTGGGTTGGTTTTCAACCGTAGAGTATCAATGACATTGATAAAAAAAGAAAAGGTTTTCCATTTTATGTTACAAATTTCACATATTCTGGGGATATTTTCTTGTTGCTAACATATTCGACCAAATGTCAATAGTAATAATCCTGAAATTGATTCATCTAGTTGTCACTGCACTACCTTGTTGCGTTTCGGTCTCCTCCACAAATACTCTCAGCTGGCCATAGGGAGACCATACAAATTTGGTCAACGTTATAACAAGCACAGCACAGTTTATTGAGATACTATTTGAGATTTTCACGGCCAAAAGTATTATCTTGATTAATGTTGGGTTATTATGCCACGTTACGCTTCCTGCTTCTTTAGCCTTAGTTCTTGGTATCGGTTTAGACGGCTATACAAAAACTAAATGCAGAAAACAACCACATTAGAAGATTAACGCTTGCAACACTGCATCACGTCTACGTACACAAACACACTTCACCACAATCTATGCATCTACCCTGATGGTGGACACTGTAATGCTGTCCGAAATATTGGCTAAAGAAGGAGGAAGCGCAACATGATATAATAACCCAAGAATTAATCACGATTAAGACGTTTTAGTGATTCAACCACTTATTACAACCATCACACCTAAGGTATCAACAGGGCATTTCCACCCTGTTCCAAACATCTTCTCATTATGTTAACCTTCTTCCTCGGCATGTCTCTAGATTTTTCCCCTAGGGTACCCTCCATCATTTTGTTCAGCGCCTTGTCAACTACTGTCCTACCAGTTTCCTTGGACACTATTTGTTGCTATAATTCTGTTCACTTTAGCCCGACAATCAAGTTTGTTTGTATCCATGCCGCGGTCCAGTTTAACAGTGTCCGGTTTACTCCTGTAGCTGCTGTTTATTATGAGTTACTTTTGTATTCTTTTCTAACCCTTTACCGTCTATATCTAAAGTGTACATATTTTCCAGGCTAGCTGCCCTGCAGCAGAGCGGCAACAACGAGTGGCGCAAAAGAGTGGCCAGAGTCAGCCCCGACCAGGACGCCATCACAGCCACCAAGAACAGAATCAATGTAAGTACCTACCTGATACAATATTATTCAATTATTGTACCTGTTTTATTTCCGAAAACTGCGTGGTATTAGTGTTGCGTTCGCCATCTAGCGGAAGTTCATAGAGAATATTATTCAGCATTACCACGTTTGCGGCAATAAAGGTAGACCCTTTGTTACAATCAGGAACATAACAAATGTGTATTTTAGCAACAATCGTAACAATTAATTGTACCTTCTTTCTCCATTAATATTAATGAAAAATTAAAGTAAAACGTGTAAACGGAAGACAGCCATATTCTTGATATGGTTGGTGAAACTGGATAGCATAAATTATTATTCCTCTTCTATTTTTTGTTGCGGAAAATTGTGATGTGTCCAACATATTTTTTGTTTAATGTGACATCACATAGAGTCGGTCAACAGTAATCGGAACCATTGGGGATGTTATCGTCATTTTTCCAAATAACATGATGCTGATTGTTGATAGTTGATAGCTGTGGAAAAGAAGTAGAACTGGGAGGTTGAGACGTAATTGCCCGGCTGTTCATATGTTTTCACTGATTTGTTAGCAACGTTTGTATCAATATGGTCGTCCACCAGGAGGATCTGAGAGTTTCTTCCACCTTAGAATGTGATGTGTGGGACATCTATTTGAATTTAACTTTCGTTTTCGGTAATGTCGTTCATAACCAAATGCAAATCTTGGAAGCGGGTACTAACCCACTTGCGGACTCCGATTGATCTGTCGGCAGATAGACTTTTTTTTTTTTTTTTTTTTTATTTATTTAATATTTGTATGTTTTTTACAATAAATATACAATTTATACATATTATACAGTGTTATAAAGGTAAATAATAATAGCTTTTCCTCACCATAAAGAGACGAGGCTCTTGTGTTTGGTGAGTGAATCCTAGCTCAATTATATGGAATCATGTAAGTAAGTAAATAATATATTTGCAAAACCAAAGGGATAAGTAAGAAATAGGCAAGATTTATCAATAATACAGTTTCATGATTTGAAGGAAATAATAATGAGAGTAAGATATGGACTTTTATAGTAGTTTTAGGTAATTTTTTAATTTTATTTTAAATTCCTGGATATCTTCAATATTTTTTAGATATAATGGAAGGATGTTAAAATATGTTATACCTAGATAGAGATAGGTATTTTGTGTGTGCTTTGTATTGAGTTTTGGGATTTTGATAGTTTTTTGATATCTTGCTGATGAATTGAATTGTAAGTTATTTAACTGTATTTCTTTATAAATTTGTAGAATTGAATATTTTTTATATATATTGTCTATTGTGGGTACATTGAATACTGAAAAGAGAATCTCGGTAGAAAATTTGGATGGTTTTTTCAATATTACTTTAATTATCAATCTTTGAACTATTTTAAGTGGATTTAATATATTGTTATAAGTTCCTCCCCAGCCAATAATACCATATTGTAATATAGATTGTACAATTGCATAATACACACTTTTTAGGTTTTCTAGTCTAAGAATATTTCTAAGTCTTATAAATATATAAATACATTTTCTAATTCTTTTGACAAGTTCACAAATTTGTTTTTTCCATTTAAAATGTTGATCTATATATATACCAAGATATTTAATTTCAGAAGTTAGACTAAGTATAGAACATTCTTGATTGCAATTAGTTCTGTTACATTTAAGTTGATGTATTATAATTTTTATTTCTGGTATTAATTTAAATTTGTTGATAGAGAATGGGATACATTTTGTTTTTTCAGTATTTAATGTGAGGAGGTTTTTATCGAACCAATTTTTCAGTATATTAATATCAGTATTTGCTAAGTTATTAACATTATTCCAATCAGTACCTTCAATTATTATGACAGTGTCATCAGCATAAGATATTATTTTTCCATTTAATCTTTGATTGAATATGTCATTTACATAAATGATAAACAGTAACGGTCCCAGGACTGTACCTTGAGGTATGCCGAAGTGACTTGTTTTTTGTTGACTAAGTACATCGTTGATTTTTACGACTTGAGGGCGTTTGAAAAGGTAGCTTTTTATCCATTCTATAGCTGTACCACTTAATCCAATATTTCTTAATTTACTTATAAGTTTGTCGTGTGATATGCTATCAAAAGCTTTTTTTAGATCTATGAAAATTCCAATGCATTTTAATGATTTATCTAATGAATTATGAACAAGACTAGTTAATTTTGCAATTGCATCCTGAGTGCTTCTACCTTCCATAAAACCGAACTGATTTTCATTAATTAATTTATTACATTTTACAAATTGGTTTATCCTTTTTTTAACTATTTTTTCAAAAATTTTTGCTATGTTCGAGATTACTGATATGGGTCGGTAATTGCTAACTTCTTCTGGGTTACCAGATTTAAATATTGGAGTAATGGTAGTTTGTTTGTAGATTGATGGAAACACTCCGCTTTGGAAACTTACATTTATTATGTGTTTTAACGGTTTAGAAATTTGAAAAAAATTTAAAAACTTGTTGTCTATTTCTCTGAAATCGCATCATTACAGCAGTTAATATTCAAAAGAAATGTTGGTCCTACCAGATCGGCATTCGGCGTGGCTGGTGGTGAGTTTTTGACTCCAGCTCCTGCGTAGGAAGGTACAATCCTCAGATAAACCTTTTTTTAATGTTTTAAGACACTTTAAAATAGAAAAAACATTGTTTTTTACGGCTTATTTTTTATGCGAGTATCGCACCGGAGTCTCAACTGCTCCCATCTGAAACAAGTGAGACTATGGCAAGCCCAATTTGAGTATGGTGTGAGGCTGAAGGTAGTAGGGAGGAAAGGGAGATGACGAAGAGTAAGGTGGGGAAATACCTGGATATTCAGATCTGGTCACCAAACACGGCTAAAGCCATTTCAAGCAAAGTTTCAATTCTGAATGGTGGTCTCACATCAGGCGATACTGAGATCTTCCACTGTGGAACGTGCCACAAATAAACTACAAATTATTTTGAATTGATAAATAGTGGAATAACACAAACTAAGCAAATTAAATTTATTTGCGTACCCCGGGATTGAACCAGCGACCTCCGGATCCTTAGCCGAGGATCGTAACCACTCAACCACTGAGGCCGTCAAAGCCCTGAGCCAGATTAACATTTATTGTGGTCTGTGATAGACCACGCTATAAGCGAGCTATATTTTCGCCGCTAGGCCTATTTCAGCATATCGCCCGCCATACATTCCCATTGGTGGTGTTTGGCGAGCGATATGCTAGGCTAAGCCATGATGCGTATAGCGTAATGTGTCGCCTACCCTAACCTCATCTAAGAAATAGCACGAACGTGGACGATTACTTTATTTTCAATTGCACATCGGATAATAATAATTTCTAAGCCTCAATCGAAAATGGTGCAATAAAATATCGCAAAAATAAATCTCAAACATTGCTTTCAAAAATTGAATTAAATTTTATCTAAAATCGTTTTGCATTCGGGTTTGAATAGGGTAATATAAACATATGGAGGATGTTCGCCTATAAATGCAATTTATAAGATATAATATATTATGCATTGTGTTACATGTGGTTTACTTCTTGGTCACGATATTGAATAGTCACGAAGTCGAGACCGAGCGTCATCAACTGGATTTGGATTCACTTTATTATGTAATGTTGCATTTCAAATTTAGATACGAACATAGTTCAAAATCACCATGTTTTACCAAGAGTTAGTGAATCGCGGATAGGTGGATCATGTGGTTAATACTTACTACTGAGGATAAATAAAACGATAATTTTTCTAAAGATTGACTTTATTTAACACAAGAATGAAATAGCGATTTTATTAAAGGGTTTCGGAAATCGCGAGAGGTCGCAATAATCCTACGAATAAATAAACCACTCACTAGATTGATATCTTCGGGCTTTTTGTATGAAACAAATTGGTCCTAAAAAACCATAGATATCCCAATATATAGACAGTACAATTCTTATTCGGAGTCTACTTATTATACTAAACACCAATGGAAAACTCTGAAAGTTCACTGCATAGACTTTCAGAGTTTTTCATTGGTGGATATAGTTAGGCAATATGACGTCACAATATTTCGGTTCGAATTTTCGATCGGAATTATAGACCCCTGATCCTACCTAACTTTCCAAATACACTGTGTGGTTCGCTGGTACGCGCATGCGTCCCGGTGTTGCAATCCTAGTAATTGCCAGTGGTGAAAATTAACAGTTCCTACAAGTTTTAGTTTTTCAATGTCTGATCTTGCTTCCCTATGAATTGTTTTTTTTTGTCACTGTGCTGAATGAAACTTTATCTTCGTGGCTATTGATTATTTAAAAAAAAGCGATGTGTTTATTTTTTATTATGTTCACTTTGTTATCATTGGTAATTATTTGTTTTGTCTCACAATGGTGTGATTGCCACGTTAATTATCGGCTTTTCGACCAAATAATAAAGACACTTGCAATCTGATTAAACATAATAACGAATAGCTGAACTCATGTAAAACATCGTATTTGATTTTGATGTTAACTAGCGCAGACCCGTGAAAAATCACGGGATATTATAATTGTAAGTTTTGTGAATCTGAAAGTATCTATAGCAAAAAAATATCAGAAATTTATATTTCGAACGAACACTGTTAGTAAATTTGAAAAATTACCACATCTGTCAAAATTAAAACAAAATAAATACACATTCTAAATATATAATTATTCATTAATAAAATGATTTTGATACCTTCTTTATCGGTTATCAGACAATTTATTCCAATTTTGAAAAACAAAGCAAATCCTAATTCCAGAGGTCATTGAACCGGAGTTACGCAGAGACACCCCACCGAAATTTTTATTTATGAGAAAATAGTTCTTTGTTTTTCTAATCTAGATAAATATTTAAAATTTATAAATAAAATTAATGTATTAAATGCCAACCTTCTCAAATAAAGTCGTTTTGCATGTTTACCAATTTTTTTCAATCCATGTAATATTTTACACGAGTTACGCTTCTATTTATGCGCCTCAGGAGAATTTATTTGATTTTCACTTTGTAAATTTACCTTAAAAGTCTATACTTTTTGTACGCATTTCACCCACATTCCATCTTCCTTCACCCGTAATGTTCCTCTTCTTTACAAAAGAAAGAATTCAAAAACCAAGCCCATTTTTATCGCGACTGTTATAGATTGGGAAACAATGGGATGCTTATAGATTCAGCCAAATCTACCGATTTAAATTTTCCCACAATGACGTCAGTGATTACTGATTAAAAAACAGCGCTGTATTGTGACATTTATAGATTTAAACACAATAGGATGAAAATAAAATATTGTGTCAAAAATAGTGCTTTTATTGTCAAAGTGATGGTCTTTCAACCAATGGGTTGACCGTTATTTTATGTACAGACAGATGATGATATGCCGTATAGAATAGCACTTATTAATTAAAATGCATTATTAAAAATACTAATTTCGTCTCCGTAACTCCGGTTCAACGAACTTTAGAATTTGCGCTTTGAATTTTATTTCGCAATTTACTCATGTATTTATTATTATTATTTTTAATATAAAGTATATCTGCGGCACATTCCAGAGTGGAAGATACTCTCAGTATCACCCTGGTGTATGACCATCATTCAGAATTGGAACAAACGTTGCTTGGAATGGCTTTGGCCGTGTTTGAATCCGATCTGAACAGCCAGATACTTCCCCGCCGTCATCTAACTCCATCTTCTTCCCCTCTCCACTACCTTCAGTCTTGCACCCCCAAAAAACTTTATATTGATAATAAAAAAAAAAAAAAAAAAAAATGTGTATTCCAAAGTCTCACTGGATCCTGAGTGTTGGGAGCAGTTGGGACTCTTGTGCGGTTTAACGTAACATTAAAAAGGAGTCTTTTCCAAAATCGGTACTGATTTGTCAAGAATTCAGACTGTCCGTGATTTTTAAGGGTTTGCCCTAGTAATATATAATGTCCAAACGATTCTGTATTTAAAATTAGAACTTTATCAAGAAAATTTTACAAAGTTTTAATTACCTGAAAAATCGGCGACGCTGCAACTGAAAACGCGGTTCAGTTAGTTTTTGAAAATGCTAGTCACCTGATTTTTATTGATTTATCACAAACATTACTTGCATAATATTATTTCGCGCATCCGAAAATATTATGTAAGTTCGTTTTTCTAATCAATGTTTACAAAATAACACAATTTTATCAACTAATTTAATTCTTCGTTTGCATGTTGTTTAAATTGAGCAATGGCATTAAACCGATTAAAATACCCAAAAATAAAAATTATCAAAGTGTGGAAAATAAAAACAAAAAACACAATCGATATTATCTTATGTTCTGAATTAGCAAAAACTCTGTAATCAAAATCATAATGTCAGTTTTCTGTTGGGAATTTAAGTGTAATCATTTCCATCTCGCCACTTATTATACAAGAGTTTTGAAATATTTATTAAATTTTAAAGAAATTAGACAAGGCTTTAAATTGTTCACTAAGAAAGTTAAACTATCAAATCAGAATTAAGTAGTACCTACTTAGCAAATGTTTTATATTTTGTTAATATTTCTTTACCAAATGTACCCCACCACGCGTTGCTGTGGCTCATTCTATCTGCAGATAAAAAAAACCAATAGCGCGTGTTGCTTTTACGTCCAACAAATGGCGTTGATTTTCGAAAAAGTTTTTTTTTAATAGATGGCGCTGTTTTTTTTAAATGCGTTTTTTCACCTGTCACAGGTGACGTGTATACATATAATATAGGTATATTAAAAGACACACGTATTCGAATGCAACGTTTTGTCAAAATTTCAAAGCAATCCGTGAAGAACTTTCGGAGATTTAAGATTTTGAACAAACGAACATATATAAATGTAAGCATATATATATATTGATACCTAGATGTTTCCCGGTGGAACGTAAACATACCTACGATGTAAAATTTCCACCATACCATGATTGATGGTAAACGTTATGGTCTGCGCATCGGCGTTCGTGACGTCAGAGATGACATTATGGGCTCGGCTCAGTGCTGAGCTCGCGTGACATTCTGATGTCATTTCCGGGTCGCGAAGGTCGGGCCCGCGCCCTTTTCCCGGCTATTTGGGTATCTCGGGCACTTGCCATCCTAAGGTATTAATGGCCGGATCCAGCCGGATCATGGCACATCACCGCTACATTTTCACTACCCACTGACAAAAGAGCGTAACTTACAAATAGCTACTTTTCGTAAGGAAGAAAACAGCGTAAATGAAAATAATTAGAGTCCTACCTTTGTCACATCTAAGCTTATTTTGGCTAGGTTATTCAGAGATAACGAACGGCCTGCTGCACCGTTCGATCTTGGCACAAATAGCTTAATGTCCTTTTATACCTACTCTTCTATTAAACGATCTTTTGACATGGTCCAATTCAAGTATTTTCTTCTCTAGATGTTTTTCTGGCTGTTCTCCGACATCTTGATTATTTACTTGCGCGTCATTCTCTCATTGTATCCATCCACTACAAATAAATCGCACCATTAAACCGATGTATGTGCAAAAATACAGTTTGGAGATGATGCGAGTTGATTTTTTTCATATTGCTTGGAAGAATAAGTTATAAAAAATAAAACAACGTAAATCATTTAAAGAATAAGAATAATTTAAAAGTGAGTTGAATGCTAATATTCGGGTTTCAGAACAATAAACATAAATATTGTAAAATCACATTTTGCAATATTCATTTGTGACTGATGCATTTGTTTTACACTTAAATCTTAAAAAATTGAAATTTTCACTTACATCGGTTTTACAGTCACGTTGTGCAATATCCAAATTTATTTTGTCGTTATACGTTCGTAGCACACACACGCCTCAGGAATCTCATTGCTACAGCAGACAGCCTCCTTGCAAGATTCATGGCATACATAAAAGCTGGTATGACATCTACACTGTCGACTGATAGCCTTGTATCCCTACATAAAATTGATTAATTAAATAACATGATTTGTCATAACTTATTTAAACTGTTTTTTCTTTTATGAAAATTAGACATTCGACACTTACGACATATTGGCCTTTGACAGTTCTAATTTCGACCTTCGTCTGCCGGCCCGTACAACAGTATTGGTATCCAACGATTACCTCGCATCCCTTGACAAATGGAATATTTACGTAATCTGTTTTGTTTTTACAAAATATTTTTGGTAGGTATTTTTGCTCTCCCTTTAAAATTAGCGATTTGTTACTTACGACCTTTTGGCATTGAACAATAAATTCGTATTTGGTGTTATTGGCGCGGAGGGGATTGCGTGAAGGTTTCTAATTGACGCGCCATAATTGACATTTGCGAATCACCTTTTGGATTTTGACTTTTGTCAGTAATAGTGGCGCTAAGAATTTGGGGTGGGTTTTGCTTTATGGCGCCCCATGACAATTGACGTATCGGAAACCATGTTGTATTTGTGGTACCTGCCTATTCAGAATAAAGGTCAATGGCTTATTCTCCGTGTAATGGTAATAACAACACGTTGGATAATGTCGTTAATATTTTGCAACGACATCTAATCTAAACCACTGAATATCCGAGACACCTTTGACTGTTTTAAGATTTCTCCGTACAATAAATAGTAATTCTTGTTTTTTTAATATTATCTGCTCATAATTTGTTTATTCAAAAATATTGATGCATTCTAAATTACAAGTTAATTTACAAAATTAAAGTTCATGACCAATAATTTCGTGCGAATTCGAACATGTTCGTTTGGTAGAGGCATCTAGCGGGCAAGGCATGAAACAATTCATCATAAATACGTTTTCTTATTCTTCTTCTTAATATGTAAAAATTCGGCCTACGTATGTTAAACTCGAAAAGTAGTCGACAGAAGTTGCTGAAAATTTCAAAGTTTGTTCTTATTAGTACCAGGAGTGTTTAGAGGGTAGTGTGTATGGTAGAAGAATTCGGGGACGCCTGAGGAATACTATGCAATATCTCTGCAGCGGAATGAGATACGTAGTCGAATGCAATGTGGTTTTTCAACAGTAACATCGATTGTGATATACAGTAGCGAATGGTCGAAGTCGGAGATGCCCGAGAATGACTGAAAGGTTACCTAGAAATCTCGTAGCGAAAATCAAATCATCTTTAAAATTTACAGTCAATAATATTTTAACTAACTAACTAACTAACTGAACATCACGCCGTTTCCCCGCAGGGGCAGGAAGAGAGGACAGATCACCGAACGATCTTGGCACACACTCCTCGCCTCATTCACATTCATACATCGTTTCGTACATGCTCTTCTATTATTCTATATCCGATTCACTTGATCATGCCATGTCTCCCTCGGGCGTCCGCGATTTCTTCTACCATGCACATTTGCGTCATTTCTTCTCCTTACAAACCTTTATTTGGTCTTTCGCTCTACATGCCCAAACTATCTGAGCGCCCCTCTCTTTAATGCGTCAGAGCCTTGTATTATTTACGAATCTCCGCATTTCTTCTACGGTCATACATGATTTTACCACACATACGCCTCGGGGATCACATTTTCACAGCATTCAGTCTACTTTCATCTTTCCTCCGTCAATTTTATGCCTCACTGCCATACATCAGGGTGGGTACCGTCACTCCATTGTGGACTGCTCACTTAGAATCTGCATCTACATTTTCTCATTAATAAGTGATATCACTTAACCGGCACTCCTTGTGCATTGACCCTTTGGAACCCGCATAAGCCATGTCAAAAGTCAGCTGCCTTGGTATATAATATCTCCTTATATAATTAATAACAAGTTGCATGTATTTGTCAACCATTACGAGTAGAGACGGCGGAGGTGAAGAGGTTAATTACGGTGAGGCGAACCAACTGAAATGATTACAACATTTTAATAATTTGCAATTTTTTATTTGGCTAATTTGGTTTATTTCCCCATTTAACTAAGGAATTATGCAATGTTAAGTACTTTTAGTGATGTGTATAATCGAAATATCACATTCGGAAAGACTTGAGTAATGGCTGAGTGTTTCAAATCAGTCGACATTATTTTTATTATGAGCAATAATTATTAGCCTGAAACACAAATAATATTTGAAAAATCTTACGAAAAAAAAAATAAATGCCGCCGACGGGAATTGAACCCGCATTTGTAAAGTATTTTACTGAACCCATACTTGTAAACATAAGTATATAAACTATGTTAACACCGACCGGTTTCGGAACAAACGTTCCTTCCTCAAGGCGAAATATACACTTACTTACTATTTCAAAATTATTATGGGTGAAATTAATACAAAAGTGTTGAAGTGGCGGTGGAGGTGTGCTAGGGATTAGTGAAAAGCGGGGGAGGATATGGAACGGACGGTGAATGGGAACATATCTAAAGCTGCCAGTAGACGTCGGGCCAACATAGTGATTTGATGTTTAGGGAAATTTTCTTAGATGTAGAACTTTTGATAAGTCGACGAAATTAGGGCAAATTCTATGAAAATTTTGATTTTTCTTATAACTAAAAAGTACCAGAGGACACGAATATATATTGTGGGTAATTATTTCTTGAAATTCCGTAGCTACCCCTCCCCCCATAGATTTTAAAATATTGTGGAGAATAATCAATAATAATAATCATTAATTTAACCAATTGATCCGGAAAATTATTCCGAAATTCCCTTTAAAAATTTTGTGAAGAATTATTCTTCTAAGAAATTCTCTAGCAATTCCCCCCCCCCCTACATGGATTCGAAAATATATTGTGGGGAATCTAGTACTGAGCAAATGGAGAATACCCCACGTAAATCCATTCTGAAATCTAGGAAAATTTCGGTGTAAAATTTAGGAAAGTAAAATTTTGGGCATACCATCACTGGGCCAACTTGTTGGGACAATGCGTTGGTCCAACTTACACAGAACCACTTGGCGTGTATTGGCAGTTACGACGTTGGCCGATCAACCGATTAGTATCAGTTTTTCGTGCACACATCAAAGTATTATGACGCTAACAACGTTCAACGACTGTCCAACGTGGCGTGACGTGACGGTGGCAACGTTGGTCCAACGCGTTGGCCCAACATGAACTGTCAGCTTAAGATGGGATTGTAAAATATTATTTTTTGTTTGTTAATAATAGAATCATTTAATTTTAGTTATAATCATTGAGATCAAAGCCGTTAAATTAATGCGTTTTGTTAATATATGCTATTTGTAAATGTCGACCTCTTCGAATATTTCTTAACACTAGTGGTTAGTTGGCAAGTGTAGTTGTATGTCACTAAACCAACCGCTGGGAATAGAATGACTATGTATTGATTTCATGGCTGTCATATGGCCAGTTAATCATTTGTCCAAAGTACCTACATGTGAATTAGTTTATATTTAAATAACTAACTTTTTATACATCACCATTTAATCAAAATAATCGATATGATTCTACTTTTTTTTTTAAACACTTCGATTATTTTGATTAGATAGTAGTGTGTACAAAGATATTTATTTTATTTAAATTAAAACTATATCACAAAGTGACTTTCCAATTATTGAAAACGTATTTTATATCTGTTTTTTTTTTTATACTACATAGGAACACGTTTTGGCACGATATTAAGCTAAGTGACCGATTTTTTTCAGCGTTCAGACTAAATGTTTGCAGCTAAAACTACTATTCGTAATAACTCGGTCTTAGCCAAAACTCGTAAAAACTGAATCGTTCTCAAAAATATTCTTTGTGGAATACACTAAATTGCACCAATAATAAAATATTGTAAAATACATTGAATAAACGCTCTCCCTCATCAAAGACTTCAGAGGTTTCCAATAAAATCTTCTTTCGTGTAAATATCAATGAGAATTCATTCGATTATTTCGATTTCGAAGCTTTTAATCAATGTTCCAAACCACTACTATAAAAAAGGATCATAGAAAATTAGTACCCAGATGCCCAGATCACGTCATCGTACAAAAATTCACTTATTTTTGCGCTGCGCCGGAATCGATGAGCAAATATCCTTTTACTCAATTTCTAATGCTACGTATACATACGCGAGCCGAACTGCCGAACTGAACCTCAACTTATGAGAAAGGAACGAAGCAACCGCAAACGCCGCGAAACGCCCCTTGCAGTTGCTTCTTCCTTTCCCGTAATTCGTGGCTCGGTTTAAGTTCGCAAATGTATATGCACCATTATACGTAGACCACCGACAAAAAAGTAATTCATTCAATGACGAAGTCTTTCAAACGAAATAGACTCGATTATTTCGAAATTGATATGTCGATTAATAATCGATCGCTAATTTTGAGAAACTTATTACCGTCAGAAGAAATGATTAGATTTATTTATTTATTTATGTTTATTCTTGAATACACATTTTACAAATGATTACAGTGGTTTATATTGTAGTACAGAGAAAAAAGTACAGAAAAAAGGTATAAAAAATAAAGAACATGGGTTGATATAGGTAAAACTGTGTGTGGGTGATATTGTATGTTACGTGAACAGCTCACTAGGAGAACCTGTGCTGAGGTGTTAACGTGTTTGTGATTAAGTGTGACAGGTATTTATTTGTTGTTTACCGTCAGTTATTTTTTTTAAATATATTTCTAACAAAAATGATTTATTTGTTTTATGTATTTCCCCCAGGATAGCTACTTATACTCAAAGATATGTTTTTCCCTCTAATTTTATAAAAAAAATATATATCCTGGGTTTCATTGGACTTTCTATAAATCGAAATAAGTGATCTTCGCATTAAAAAGTATATTATTTGAGTTTTTCCTGTAAATGAATTCAGTTACTTCGAAAATCGGAAATATTTTTCGCTTCACAATTTTTTTTTTCACAAAAGTAAACATAACTTTTCTCAATACTTGACGAAACGAGAGTCTAGAATAACATTTATTATGATTCATTATTAAATAAAAAAAGGCGAATAAAGATATTTAAGTATGCCATTATGTTACAAAATACAATCACATCGGGTAATGTGCGGTAAATTACTACGGAAACCACGGACACTTCGGGAACAAACATCAGGTTGGATTTCTCGGCGCTTTAAGGGTTAATGATCGAATAGCTATCTTATTGCATAAATAAATCTTTGGACCAATTTCAGGGCCATATTTTAAGACGTCTTTTCCACACCCTTGCTGGCTTCTGAGACAAATTTATTTTAATGTTTTTTTAGCAGTAAAAGATCGTAAACACAGCGTAATAACGGTTTACCACGAAACACGAATAGCTGTGACGAACGACACTTCGGACGTCACCGACCCCGCGCGTTACGTAAACTATGAACAGCTTCGTACTTGTGTACGTCTGTCTTGTACTGATTTAAGATCCTGCACCTGCGACCTGTGACTTTATCTGTTAAGTTATTTTTGGCAGGCGGATATTAAAAGTTCTTTTTTGCAGACTATTTATTTTAATTTCGATACATCCACTGCGGCCACTTTTGTGTGAGTACTTTGATCTCTTTATTAATGAGGTAAGAATAGATTTAAAGTAGCTTAATTTAATTAGGTAAAAAAATACACTGGCGTTGTCATGCTTTCTCTAACTAACCAACTTTTTTTATTTTTATTTTTTTATTCAGTGAATTTTATGAATTACAATTTTTGTGTACTTAATAACTCCCACACTAGGCTTATGCCCGTGTTGTGGTAGTCATAATGCTATAAATTACAATAAAACCATATGTTGTAGTAAGAAAAAATAAAACATAATATGAAAGGAAAAAAAAAATAAACATATTTAAGGAAAATGTATGTTTTCATTCATGCAAACATACATACATACACATATATAGATGCTCTAATAACTACGAGTAAATGTAAAATTATGATGTACCAATTAATAGTTATAATAGTTAATACCTATTATGTATACTTTACCGCAGCCATGGGTGAAACCACAGAATCCTCCTTGGGAACCTCAAGGACGATGATGTATTTTTACTTATGACGGCAAAATAACACTTTCCCTATTAGTAATTCACGTAAACTGTATGTAAAACCACCACGCCGTTTCCTCGCAGGGGTAGGCAGAGAAGACAGACCGCCAGACAACTCGGTCTTAATATATACAAGTATTTGGTTAGCTAAAAAAAAATCGCATTTCCCGGCTCCTCGGGGATGAAAGTGTACTTGCCTGTAACGGAATGAGTTGACGTGAGATGACGTCTTTCTCCCATCTGTGTGAAATGCCTACGTGACCTGCCCAATGTTGATCGACATCTTTGGGCGAGTCGAAGGCCGCTTAGTCTTGACTCTTGACGAAAACGATTAGATACCATATTGTACGAATATATTATAACATATTGGTAAACGTAAGAAAACTGAAAAAAGTAGGCAAGAGTGTTGACAATATAATACCAAATCCACAGTGATGTTTACGTATATACTTTTTCGTTTGACTAACATTTAGCAAGATTGTTGACAATTTAATAACTGAATCCGCAGTGATCTGCGTAGGTAGGTTTTCGTTGTCGACTGATGAAATTAAGCAACATTGTTAACAGTATAGTAAGCGAATCCGCAGTTTTGTTGTCTACGTTGGTAATGTTTTCGATTGACGACATTCGGTCAATTTCACCAAATCAGGGGTGTCGAATCTCGAACTCTCCATGATGTGGTAAAACATTTATTGTTTGATCTATTTGAGGACAAATTTCGTTTCTTTTAACACTGTCTAGGTGAACTTGTAAGTGATATACTTATACAGTTTTTTTTTAAATAAAAAAAAAACACATTGAAAATTCAGATTTGTCTACATTCTTTGTGTATTTTTTCTCATATTCGTAACAAGGGATATCCCTGTGTCATGGTGGACTGAGTTAAGCTAGTCTCACACGAGCGGGTATCCGGGGGTAAAGTGCGCTAACATCGGAAGGTGATTCTAAATGATGGTAGAAGTAAAAAAGATGAACAAGGAAATTCCAACTTTTATTTTCCCATACAAAAATATTTTTTCATTGAAGAATAATTATTTTCTCGTTAAAACTATTCAACTTTTTAACCTAAAAACTACCTTAAAACCGAGTATAGCGCTCATTTGGAGTGCTAAAATAGCTTGACTTTGTGTTCCTATCAGCCGTGAAGCGGGCAAGGTTTTGTCGAAATCGGTTGGTGTGTTTGTATAATTAAGGTATTTTCCATAAAGTGTCAATGTTGACAATTGTTATTTCTGCTCTTAACTTAGCTGTTGAGACTAATAGTACAATAAATATGGTGAGATCATCAAGGTCGGGGTCCAGATCATTCCAACCTCCTGCTAGTTAATATATTAGAACCCATTGTCAATTTATCATAATAAGAAGTGATTTATTGAAGCCGGTGTTTTATTAAAAAAGAGAGTTCACAACAAACTGGCGCAGCCGGTAGGATTACAGATACTTAACGACTTTGTTAGATACGTATTTACACGGACTAAAATTTCTGTGAAAGCAAGATACAGTCTTTCTCACAGAGTTCTCCGAAAATGTAATTCCTTTACGCAGCTGTCTTGTCTTGGCGCAGCTCTATCTCTTGGGTCATCTTACAATCATGGAGACCTTCTCCGTGGAGCTGGACCTGGGAATATCGTCATAATGATATTATGTGTTTATTTTAATTTAATATTCCTGTTTACGTTCCGGACGACTTATAATAAAACTTGGCCGGCGGAAGGGGGCGGGGCGTGTGTGGAAAATCGGTCAATTTTATTTTAATCCGGATATAACGAAGGTCGATCAAATTTTCATAACGTTGTATTATTTGATGGAAAATTTTCTTGGACAACATAAATGAATACGTCGGTTTTCCCTGAAAAGTAGCTTCGATAAATCAAGGCCTAAGGCGATTATGATTAAATGTGTCATTATTCTGTCACTGCTTCCCCGCTACTGGAATATGGCGTCTTCTTGTAAATTATGCATCTGTCAAACATTTCAACAAAATAAATACGAATTTCGAATAAAGAAATACATTTTATTTAACAAAATAATTTTGGAACCTGCTTTATCGCCTAAACGATTACATTTATGTACCTAGGTACATCGCTTGTCTAAAAAATCGATTCCAATTTCGAAATTTAAATTTGAGTACATTGAACTTTAACATAAAGTGTGTACTCACCTGCGACACGGTGCATGCTCGATTGCAGACAAGACAACCGGGCTACTGTGTGTGCGCTAGGGCTGTTACACTTATCGGCTTGCCGGGAATCTTGTATATACATAGAATGAAGAATAACACTAGAAGTGCCTTCCATACAAATTTGAATGGAAACAAATATTACATTTACCCAACTAGCCCCCATCTCCATCCTATTTGAATTTTGTAAACACAGTTTTGTATTGAAAATTTGAGCCACGATTATGCAAATGTTTGTATAACGAAACACGCTCACAAGGCACTTTTTGTGTTATTATTTATTCTATGCTTGCGAACGTAACGGTACAGTTCTAAGGTGAGTACGCGGCTTTACAGGATACGACATAATCACGCAATCACCAATGCACATATCACAGACAGTCCACATTTGTATGTTTAATTATTTTCATGAGATGGAAATTTGTACCAGATAAGCTAATGCAAGTAATTTGTCAGCCTAAGGTCATTCATACACGGAGATACTTCAAGCGACCAGAATTTCGTGCGCGTGGCATAGGCGTCCCTTAACCCGTTAAGGCGATGCACTACGTCGTGTAATATTTCAAATCGAGCCGCTATCAATAACACCCCTTACGTAGATGGCGATAAGGTTTAAATTCCCGCTTAACACCATCCGCTTGTTTTATTCTATGCAAGAAAAAAACATGGCCAAATAGTGCCTCTTATTTTATTTTGTGGATGTTCAGGCATAAATATTTAATTTTTTTCCGATCATTTTATAAATAACTTAATTTGCTACATTATACAATAAAATCATAACCCAAAATGGGTTCGTAAGTAGGAGATTTTGAATTTTTAATAGTTTTCATAAGCCTTATACATTATTTTTTTCTGGGATTATAAAAAGACTTATCTAAAGAATTCTCGATTATTTCAAATGCCAAGATGTATTCTACTTGCAGTATTTAATTAAAGCATCTGAAACATTTCTAGGCGACCAAATTTTCAAACCAAAAACACATGGTTTTGCATTACTACGTAGTGCATCGCCTCAAACTCTTTTGCTAGTATTCTTACAATACGCTAAGCGTCGACTACCGGTTTGACATTAATTGCACGCTCCTGACAATGCTGGTAGCGTGCTAATCGATTGCATTCGTATCTACTATTTGTTTAACCGAAATGATATCCAACATGATTTGCATGTTAAATTTGTTCTAGAGGTGGGAAAATATCCCGAAAAAGAAATCGAAAAAGAACAATATTATTTTCTTCGCTGCTATTAACTCGACTGCTGCACGTGTAAAAATAATCAAGTTCGGTGTATTTCGGGTAGCGCCGTGTACGGAAACCAGTATTAAAAGTAGCATATCGGTAGGCTACTTGCGTCACAGTCACGTAGCTTGTATCTCCATGTACGAAGGGTCTTAGCCTTGTAAGTTTAATAGTTTTATTATTAGCACGTAAAAAGCAATTAAGATGTGTATTAACATATTTCTCTTCGGAAATCTGCCATTCTATTCTGCCACTCTATTCTATTGGCTGTAATGGTGGAAAATGAGATTAATGTCACGCTAAATGACAAAATCAACAGGAAAATTGACTAGAAGATGTTTAAATTAATATGATTTGTGGTTTTGACACTACGGTTGGTGACAACTGGGTGAAATATATCCTTTTATCAGCAGTGATTTCTGGTGTCAAATAAATTGACCCATCTGATGAGTTTCGAAGCAATTCAACTTAAATATTAATTAACTACCACATGATTTCAATTTTATCAGTTAACCCTAAACACCCGTGCTTATTATATTGAATGCTGATATTAAAAATCAGCGACACACTTTAAAATTATGCAGGAAAAGTCTACATGTTCTGATATTCGTCAATAAATTCATCTAATAAGAACAATATTAATATTACCGATTAACCCCCAATGTGTGTTTCCATTTTCAAATGTGTATTTTCGTAAGACATTAAAAACTATTTTCCGTCAAAATATTATATTTTATTATAGGTAGGTACCTACTTTATGGCTTGTCTGAATTATTCTTCAGATAAGGAGCTCACTTAAATACAAAGCAAATTGAGTTAATTGAACGTTATTAATTTCACGCCGGAATAACGCACATCACATTAGAACGTTTGGTAACTGACAGCAGTCGTCTTTGAATTAAATCGAACACAACTGAAGTTTTCTTTTCTAATAATTTTTACATCTGGAGTCATTTTTTTGACAACTGATTTTTCTTTCGGTTTTTGTGATTTTCAGAAAAAACATGTTTTTGGTTTACGAAAAAAGCTATAAAATAGGGAAAAAATCTCTTCTTTAAATTTCACATAAAATAATCTACTGTAGAATTTGCATATTAATTCAGATGTCTGCCTCCAGGGTTTAAAGTCGTGTGCTCTGGACGCGCGTCGTCGTCCAATGTGCGCGCGTACTCTCGTATCTTTTTCTAAATATACACGCCAAATCGTCTCTCCGCTCTCCGCTCTCCGGGGGCCCGCCGAGAGACCTATGGCCATATTCCATATTTCCACCCGGCTGTAAATATAAATATTATCATGACCTGTCACACGCCGTGATTCCCATTTTTAATTATTAATAAACACCACGTAGGACGAGACGAAGTCGCCCCAACGCGAACTACCAACTTCCTCAGTGTTACGGTGGACAGATCGCGAACGCATCGGAATCTATTCGTACTGTGCCGACGCGCGTCTCCATTATTAGCCGGCTTCGGTCCAGTTCCAAATTTTATTTTGTGAAACGGTATGCTTCATCTGAATATTGAGTTATCGAACATCGAAATATGGAACGTTTCGATATTTGAATTAGTGAATCGGTACACTTTATCGGAAATTTGAAATATCGAACATTGAATAATGTGACATTTCGATATTTGAATTTGTGAAACGGTACACTTTATCGGAAATTTGAAATATCGAACATTGAATAATGTGACATTTCGATATTTGAATTTGTGAAACGGTACGCTTTGTCGAAGTTTTAGTTATCGAATATCGATACATGGAACGTTTTGGTAGTTGAATTTGTGAAAATTTGTGTATTTTAAAGTTTGAATGAGGGAATATCGTACAGTTACCTTATTTGGGCCAGTGTAAAAGACGCTGCATTCCAAGTTTAAAAACATATGGAATCATAGTTATTTGTTGAAGTTTGATTTATCCAACAGGTGTTTGGAATGGTTCCACATTTGCATTAGTGAAAAATACGCTTTTGTTTGGGAAAAATTAGTTTTAGTTATTGAATTGACCAATTTTTTTAAATGTTTTAAAGACAGCTGTTAAGTTAAGGACACCCAACGACAGCTCCTAATAGAATCGGAGAAGAAAATTTTTTTGCGCTGTTTTCGTTCAAATACGTTTACCAACCAATATGCTACTTGGGCTGCTGATTAAATGATGATAAGCATTTTACTTTTGGAAGATAGTATGTCTATTTGTTTTGTACACATAACATATAGATAATAATTTCCCTCAGGGCCTATGTCATTTTTGGGGATGTTGTGTGGAGGTTATTTTTAAGGAAAGGTAGGAGAGGAAGTTCTGGGAAGGAAAAAAATATAAAGGGTGGGTAGGGATCTAGGGATCAGAGTGACGGACTTATGAATCTATCCCTCCAGCTGCGGTGCAAGACGATGGGTCAAGATAGACCAGTTGGAGAGTAAAAAGGGTCTCCCCAAACCAGCCTCTCCCGAATTGGCACGCCACGCAGTTCGTGGCCAGGCGCATCCTGAACACCCCTCACTCGATGAACCCGGGCACCCCTGTTAAATCACCAAACTTGGGGTGACCTATGGCATAGGAGTCGGTTATCCAATACATGGTTCCAGGGCAGAGGTATCCAAAACCGCCTCCCAAGTTAAATAATAATAATAGATATTATGGTAAAAAAACTTTTTTTTTACGTGTTGATTTTTTAACAATCCAATACGTTGTTAATAGCAACGTTGTGTAGAGATTTTAGAACAACGCGAAGGACGAACCAATGAATGTCACTCTCTTGGTTCACCTAGAAATTGAATTAAATGCATTTATCATTTTGTGCTGCGTGCTGGTTTGTGAGCTAAACAATGTTTTAAAGGGATTATGATTCGAAAATTTCCCAAATTACGTTTTTACGTTATCAATAATTGTATGGCTCTAATAATTTTACGCTATCATATAAGTCTACATTATAGGCCTATAACCCGTATTTTATGAAATTATACAATTTAAATCAACTTACCAATCAACTTAACGCACCTATTATATATTTATACATATTATACATTTTGTACTCAAAAGAGAATAAAGTTTTTATTGCAGTTAATAATTAAAAGAAAATGTAAAGTAAACTTGTTATCTTTTTGTCGATCAGATATCGGGAATAATTAATCGCATAATTACTGTTTTATCTCGTTAATAATTGCTGACAGCTCAATCGAGATTATCGTACTATGGCTTGGAGATTGTCATAAATTGACCGTTAAAACCATTGACCTCTAAATGATTATATTTTTACGTCTTCTTTCATTTAAATTTCCATTCCCAAATAGCGGAAAATGAGTCGTTCATTTTCGCGTCGTAATTTCCTCGGGTTTTTTCAGTGATTCATTAATGTTTTATAAGCCTTTGAATCATTTTCGCAATGACGACTATAAATTTGACGAGTGTTACATTTCCACTCACATTTTGGCAGATGGTTTGGATGTTCATCATGCAACAACCATGTAGGTCTCCGTACAGGCAGGCAGTGATTCTTTTTACCCCGTAGTATTTATTAACACGTTTATCTATTGCTGATTTCCAGACATCCTTTTCCAATGATCAAGTATTATAATGTTGACAATTGTATTTTCTGGCTTAATCATATATATGCTAACTTCCAATATTTATCATGTTGACATGTGTCAGTTATTGATTTTCTGGCGTAATCATATACACGCCAACTTACAATAATTATCATTACACAAATGAAAGAATATCTTTGTTTTAAACCACTTTATTACATTTATATACGTCGACCGGTTTCGGTTGAACTCAACCTTCATCAGGAAGAATCAATAATGTCAAGCCACAAAGTGTTTGCTTCCTTCGATAATAATTATCATGTTGACGTTTGAATTATTGATTTTCTGGCGTATTCATATATATGTTAACTTCCAATAATTATCATGTTGATATGTGTCAATCATTGGTTTACTGACATATTCACATTTCAACTACCAATTACCACACGGAGAAAAATAAGTATTGCTGATTTATTAAAAAATTCTCCAAATTATTGATAACACGGTTAAATAAGACTGCAGTCCGCTTCCTGATATTTTTTTAGTAACTTCTTAATAATGTCTTAAAAATATATAATGACGAAATGCGAAAATGTTAGGATTTTCATGAAAACGTTTTCTGACATCGTAACAATTCATTTGTATTTTACTAATAGTTTATCAGGAAACCATCAATTCATTCGTTTGGGGCCAGCAATCCCGTTCTTAATAAATTAGCAATATTTTTTACCAGTAAGTTTTCTCCGTGCATCATGTTGCAAAAGTGTCAATTGTTGATGTCATGGCATATACGTATTCTTACCATCAAAAATTAATATGTATACAAGCAACTCTAAAAAGGAAGGGTTGTTTCACAGAATTTGATTAATTCATCAAATTTCTTCTGCGAAACAACCGCCTCATGATGAAATAATAATAGAACTTTTACAGAACTTGAATTTTAACGATAAAATTTGATGAATTTTTCAAATATTGTTAAACAACCCAAACTAATTGTTTTCTTCACAAATTCACGTTTCAACTGCTAGTTTTACTATTTTGACAAGTTGTAATAATTGTTTCAAATTCATATTCCAAATACCTACCTACTGGCAGACGTCAATGATTGATTTCTTGTCAATTTTTATTTGTTAACTTTTGTCAATCTTTGTTTACTGATATATTGGTGTTGCTTCTGATTTTTCTCCATGTTTAATCGTTCAAATAGTAGATGGACATCACGTATAGAAATCTCGCATGACGGTTTAGTACCGAATATAAATTTAGTACTTCATATAAATTTCACTAACTAGCTTTCCAGTTTTTTAATAATATTACGTAATTATATATGATGACCACACAAGATCTCCGATTGTAGAGTTACAGAGCTAGTGGCACTATGAAAGTCAACATTGGAGAATATTCCTAATGAATGGAATGCGACAAGACGAATAAAAAAACGTTGCGAGGGATACGGGGCTGACTATTCAGAATTAAAAATTTGCCACTAAACAATTTTAAGCACTGTATGGCGATACTGGTTCTGTCTTCGTCCCATTGAAACATTCGTAAATATTCTAGAGAATATTTACGAATGTTTCAAATCCTTTGTGAAAATCTAGCAGCAAGCTCTGTTGCAATGTTGATACGTCGGTGCCAAAATAAATATTACTCCCAATGTCAATGTTGTGTATGGTCTGGAATAGCTGTTAATTGAAAAGCTTTAGATAGTTCAATAAAAATCCCATTATCTACGGCAATCATTTCAGTTCAGTTCAGCATTCAGCCTCTCGTCTGGTTGGCAGTTTGTTGGCACTCCGAAACCAGACTCCCAAATTGGACGCCATGTTTTCCTGAAGTGGGAGTTCGTTAATTATTTTATTAGGAATATGCATTTATTTGCATTTTCCATTCATTTAATCAACTCTGGTGCTTTAATTTTTCGATTTCACGTAAATATTTAGCAATTTATTTTTCATTTAAATTGAATGAAACTAATAATACGATTTTTCAAAAATTGAAATAGGTTTTGAATTATTTTCTTCTTTCTTACTTTCTAAATAATTATGTAGTTATCTGTTATTGCCCGCGTTAAAATGTGCGTTTTTTTACGGTTATGTTATTTTAAAGCTCCATAACACACGATGGAATTGACATAGAATCGCAGCTGCGTGGTCTAAGTAATTCGAGGCGAAAAAATTTGTTTAAATTTCACGACCGGGTGTTTCTACCTTAGAAAAAATCACCGCAATTTTGATTTTTTTACACTTTCACTGTTCTCGTTTGCGATCAGCTGTCAATCACGTTATTATATTACTTTAATGCACTTATCAAACTCCATTGTTCAACTTTCGATATATTTTTATTTCTTTCATACTTCTTCATTCAAAACACCAAATCTGGTCTAATAAAGGTTTGCTAAATACAAAAATGATTTTCAACAAACTGTTCATGTTTATTTTTATAAATATATCAACAAAGTCATTACACATTGCTCTGTAACTACTTTCATTTATTAACTCATTTATATAACAGAACTCTCTTGAAAACTTGTATTGTACCTGCTTATATCGTTTGTACTCAGTTTATTATGTTATGTAGTTTTGTACACCTGAAGAACTTACCTATAACAATGTATACGTGTAAAAGCCCCCAAGGCGTGAATAAATAAATAAATAAATTACGATCAAGTTGTTAATGGACCTGGACCTGCAACCTCCGGACTTAAAACCTCATCTCTCTGCTATGGAGATCGTTTTTTTATTCGCGTTTTTGCATTTTAATTTTGATGAAATGCTCTCACATAAATAAGCAGTAAAAATATTGTGGCCAGTTTCCTAGTTTGTGATTTCACTTATTTTGTGTAAAATAATATTAGCGAAATCTTCTCATTAGTTGGAGCGGCAGAGTGTTCAATCCATTCATTAGATTAGAACAGGCAGTTTAAATGTACACATTAGTTTCAATTTCCCCATCAGTTTCATTGGCTCGCCAACAAACTGATGGACGTGCTTCTCCGTGACGTTTCAAAGTTTAAACTGCTGTCAGTCGGCCAAATGTTCACGTAACTCTCTGATTAGTCTCACATATTTACAATTTACATGTGTATATACAAATAGCGCAGACCCGTGAAAAATCACGGGATATTATAATTTTGCGATTGATAATTTTACTATTTACCTATAAGCTGAAAAGCGAAACCCTTGAAGAATCACTAAATTCGATTTGACTCGTCAAGATTAACCCCAAGAAATTTAAACAATAGAATTACTATTTCAAATAAGAATTTAAATAATTTTCTGATAAACAAATATTACATTATTACATGTAGGTACTTTAAGTATAACTAAATAAATTTATACAAAAGAAACCTGGTGATAAAATTGCGTCATATTATGGGTAGGTAGGTGCTTTATCGATTTATTGTTACGTTTCAATCAATTCCAATTTTGAAAATTACACTTAAATTCAAAGCAAATAAGAGTTCTGTGTTCATCGAACCAAAGCTACTGACAGACACACTCACACACCCACAACCGAAATTAGTATTTTTGATATTTATAAGTACATCTAGTATAATTACGTAGCCTCTTATAAATCCGAATAATCCTAAGAAGTACTAATTTGAAAGAAAACTGACTTTACGTAATAAAAGCTGACATTGTAAAAAATTCACAAAGTTTCATATTTTTTTCTCAAATGGCGGTCGGAACTTTTGTTTTAATAGAGGTGCACATTTTAATTCTTCTGTAGTTAACTTCTAGATTTGAATATAAAGTGTAGTGTTTTCTCTTTCTAACACCGTTTACATCACATTTCTCATTATGACAGTAAGGGAGACACAACGATTTCTACGAGACCATTATGAGCTGTTCCCAAAAGCGAACAAATTTTCTCTACGGGTTAAAGCTGTATGTTACAAATTAGCCTGGGGAGTTAAACCTATCAACTCCTATGAAAAAAAGACCAGTGAAATAAATTTTGTATGTACCCTAAAAAAGATTTCGATATTTCAAAACACTTTATTTCGCCGGAAGTAATGAGCTTACTTTTAATACACGGACACGCGAACAAAACACTTCTATATGTTTATCTCTGCAGTGCTGTTTAGTAACATTATGATCTATGTTATTTTATACATAATTACATAGTTTCTCATAAAATCTACGTACGAACTGGCTTAACTGTTTTTGACGTAATCGACTGTAATATTGTGGTCTGTCTTGCGGTTTGCGATTGAAATATTATTTTATCACGTTAAACAACTGGCGAAAATCCAAAAATTTTAGTGCATGATAAAATACTTTTGCGCATTATATTCAAATCGAAATAGAAATGCAGAATAAAAATATTATATTTATTTATTTTTCATTTTTGTAATCCATCGTAGAGTCGGACGATAGAAAGATTCTTAGTGCCATGTAATTAGCTGCTTAATTTACCAATTATTTGTTTTTTAACACTAATTAATTGCAGATAATAATGTGAATAATTTTTTCGCCTTCGGTGCACTTGGAACGGACGCCCGAAAGATATTCTTAATAATACCTCTTTACTGTTGCATTCGTTACTGTTTAGCTCTCTAGAACGGGTGTTGCGAAAGTAACTGAACCATTTGTTTATTCGTGTTAATTAAAAAATATATATTTATTATATTTTAGGGAAATCAACAGATACAATATGGTTGGTTTATACATGTGCAATTTACTTATCTGAGAAACCAATTGTAAATTTCCTCATTATGCTTATACATTATGTATTAAACAATCAAACAGTATTTTTATAAAATTAACTGATATTACGTATAAAATATATACTTATAACATAATATATTATATTTCCAAATTTTAATGTTTTATAGGTAGTAAACTAATGCTTTAAAAAAGGCTTTTCGTATTTTTTAAAATACTTTTCTTGTAGCTGTTTGATCCTCGGCTACGGTTCCTAAAATAACGCAGGTTTAAAGCTCGACGTTTGCAGATCAATTTTAATTTAACTTCAGGTATACGGAATTCATATAACTAATTTTTCTCTTCCCCATCTTACCTTCCCCTCTCTCTCTTCAGTGACGTCTCAACATTCCTCAATTGGAGATAACATAACCTCACTGGTTCCGGGCAGTTATTGTATTGTGTAGTATAGAATAAAAATTATCCTAACTTCTTTTAAAATAGCTAAATATGTAAGCTATATTATATTTAGTCAATGGTTAAATTGTAATGGGCTAAATTATATTTAGTCTTTGGTTCTAATATCATGGGCTATATTATATATAGTCATTGGTTATATTGTCAAGGGTTATGTTTTATTTAGTCATTGGTTATATTGTCATGGGTTATTTTATATTTAGTCATTGGTTATATTGTCATGTGTTATGTTATATTTAGTCATTGGTTATATTGTCATGGGCTATATCATATTTAGTCAATGGTTATATTGTCATGGGCTATATTATATTTAGTTAATGGCTATATTGAAATGGGCCATATTATTTGATTATATACATATTTGTTGCTGGAGGTGGTCCGTTCACAAAATATTATCGACACATCGTTTTGTTTTTTAAATTACGTCTAGCGATTTTAAAGGCAAACATTATCACGCTGGCGATGTGGTCACTCTCAAGGTCTCTCTGTAAGGAATGTAAATTGTGTAAGAATTTACCAACACGAATACGAATGATATTATTATTTCTTACCGACTCTTCATAAATTGTGTTACCGCAAAAATTTGACTAATTAAAATATGTATCATGAAAAAATTCTCCAAAACATCTTGTACAGCTGAAAATGTATGTAAAAAATCTGCGAAAAATCTTCAATTGAGAGTTTTAGAGTGATGATATATGCGCAGTTTAATTCTTTCTGCAACTCCAAGTTCAATGCAAATATTTTCTTCCACCAAAGTCATTTAATAGTCATGAGCTATTGAGCAATAGGATTATAATTATTAATTATGATTTTTATTATCAAGAAATATGGTAAGACGCCATATTATTCTTTCTTTTTTGTATTTTCGCATCAGTTTTCCTCCTCCATATAATCCAGGCCTCTTCAAGACCCGCATTAACAATCCCTACCTTGATCCGCCTCGCAACGTTGCCCAACCGGGTGGCGACGTATCCCCTACCTTTACACTGTACACACAGGGCCGCTATTCTGAGGAGTCACTTAAACAAACAAAAAAAAATGTTTCGCATGTTATAATAAATTTTATTAGAAATAAAAGCGTTAAATCTTGGGCGAAGCTGGGTAATCTCCACTTGTTTGCTATTTAAGAAAACCTTCAAGCGGTAACAAATCATGGACTAGTAAAATAAGTAATTTAAAATTGAGAATTTAATTTTTTTCTATAGTTTAGAAATGTTCGCACCACCGTGTGGCCCGCGCAGTGCTTGCCTTGATTTTTTCATACATTTATTAGTCTATCGGCCTCTTCGCTGGCGTTCGGGCGAAAACGTAATCACTCTGAAGATGGATATAAAAATATAATAATTTATTATTCTGGCCCGTAAAGCGATCCATTGTTTACCCCCCTTGCGGCAGATAGCGCGTTCAATAGGTCAAATCGTGTGCATTCCAACGTTCATCCAAATTAATTGAAGTGCAGTGTCAATAATATATGATTGATCATTCGTGAAAAGTGTTTATTAATATTAATTATGGTTTTGTGTTTTTTTCCTCCTTATTTTATTTTTTTGGCACAAGGTCTTTTCTATTCATAAATACAGCCTTTTTTAGTTACTGTGCTAATCGGTATTTGGGACGTTGTCCTGTTTTAACTTCTTATTTTGGTGCAATATTATAGTTTTAACTCTAATTTAGGTTCAAGATCGAATCACAAGTGAAAAGCGCATATTCATTTTTTATTGCAATGTCCGATCCATTCTTAAAATAATTTTGGACAACTTTTAATTTGGCATATCGGTTTTTTTGGGACAGTGTCCTATTTTCGTTCCTTACTTTGGCAAATTCATTATTTTGTATTTTCGTTGTTAATGTTTTGTGTTATCTGAAAATTTTAACGCTTAATTTGAGATAGAATTACGTATTTTGATTTTCTTGTCTGCCTTCAATAATTCGGTACAAAATCAATATCTGTTTTTGGAGACTTATTCTTAGACAGCAGTCAAGTGTTTTTCATCTTCTCTGGGTTAGTGCCAGTTTTTCAACACTTTTATTTAGTCCTGAAGTTTTTGTTTTTCTTTCACTTTTGTTGACGTTGTCTCTTCGTTTACTTTTAGGGCAAGATCCTTTGAATGGATTTGTACGCTTTTTATGCCAAATTATTCGTTCGGTCTTTTACCTTATTTGATCATTTATGTATTTTAATCTTAATTATGGCATTACTTTATCGTTGATTAGTGTTAGTCTCAATTTTTACCACTCCCTTTTCTTTGCCACAAAATATGTGTCATGTTTTAAATCAGATTCATATTATATCAACCTATCAACACTTGAATTGACATATGATATCAATTCAAGAACGATTGACTTGACGTCTAATACTTATCGAAGTTGACATTCAAATAATTCATAACCCGACAAATATCACAAGGAAACTTTTTTAGTGTAATAAAATGATTTTCATTACACTCGCACCAGAAAGTGGTTTGCTCTTGTCATTAAAACTTCAAGCCCAGACTGTGGTGTCTGGTGAACATTCCTCCAGGCATCATTTGTATCAATTTTCATGTGCAATATTTCTCCATTGCATTTCGCAATCATTCTGTTCTGTGTTTTATCTGTGCTGACAAGTTTTATGAATCATTTTTAAAATAAACGTTTGGCTAGCTAAGCTAACACTCGTTTTATATCTGTTTGTATTTTTCAAATTATTACATGTGTTATTAATTTGTTTCGGAATCAAATATTAAATATAATATTAGTCACATAAAATTGAATGTATCAAAGACAACTTTTACTCGTACGCATGATTTATTACTGAATTATTATGTTATATGGATCTGGTTGTATAATTATTGAACATAATTAGTGCGAATGGAATCTCTTTATATTTCTATTCGTGTTTAATGTTGATCGGGCCATCAGTGACTTCAATCGCTTCATTCTTCGGTGGCTCGCTCCTATTACAGCGGTGGTATTGAAAAATAAAAACAGGTGGTCTGTGTGTTACTTTTAGTCCTTATAAGTAGATGAAGGTTATTGATTCATATACTCGTACTCGTATGGGCCAATTATAATGTAATAAATAGACAAGAATTCCATACTTGTACATACATTTTAAATCATGTATAAATTGTGGATGGCGGTCATTTTATAGCTACACTAGAAACAAATACACGGTGTCTGGAAAGACGTAGTAAAAGCGGGAAACCAGTAAATCTACGTTACATTTGGAGTCGATTTTGTATTTTTGGTTTAAGCTTACGTTTTCGAGTAAATCGAGTCCAACGTCGGAATTTTTTAGATTAAATTAAACAAAAATGGGCCGCCAGGATGTTAATATCATATGTTCAATGTATTTTAAATTGTTTTTTATGTGCGTACCGCACAAGAGTTCCAACTCTCTGGTGCCAGTGAAACTGTGGCATCCCCAATTGGGGTATGCAGTGAAAACTGAAAGTAATGGGGAGGGGAAGGAGATGTAGAGTGGAAGGTGGGTTGTTTTGAGTTGCCATGTCTAAATTGCCCTGGAGACGGCCACTGTCAATTGTCAACTGTTACGCGATTGACAATTGCAATTGAAGTGCGATTGTCAATCGCACTATCCATTTACTTCTTTCCGATATATTTAGGTAATGTCTAGCTTGCATATTTTCATCGCAAGTTGCTTTACTTTTAATTTGTGTTTTTACCAAACTGTATTTTAACATGAATTAAAACAGGCCAATTAAAATTGCATTGAAATGTTTAATTGAAGTGAAAAGTGTTACTCTCGTTGCTACATTTCCTATTCAATAGATGTCAAAACGACCTTACCTTTGAACATAGTAAAATTTAAAAAGCAAGTGAGATGTATTTATTCAAATATTATAATGTTTGGAAATTAATATTTACGTAACTGAAAATAAAAATCACGTATGATCCGGAGGGGGTCACTACGGTGCCCCATTCAATCGTGAAGCAACCGTGTCTCTTAATCTTGTCAACGAATAGTTATTCGAAGATTACCTAAATTATAGAGTACCTATGTGATGCCAAAAACCACTTACATATCGCACTAAACATTCGTTTGTGGCAAGTGTGTTACCCCTCTTCCAAACTCCGGTGTTAGTACTTTGAAGTTGGATCATTTAGCAGTAGTTATTCGCGCAGTCTTTATCAGGCAAGCCCGGGCACCGGGACGTTGCCGCAACTCCACTGATCGCATGCATTCATTATTTTTCATAATTAATATTGAAGCCAGCCTTACGATCTTGGCCAATGTCCTGTTACCAAAACTATTTGTGCGCATATATTAGAAAAGCGTGTTCCAAATAATTCACCGTCAGAATTGGCAGAATCTTCTTCTGTTTCTTCATGCTGACTTATTACATTATTTATTACGGGCCAAGTTTTAGGCTTGCAATAGCTAAGTAATCAACAACGGACGTCTTACTCGAGAATAATTCAGATAAACAACTCCATTCCATGTCTGTATCTTTGTACATACACTGTATGGCAATGTTATTTATGTTCAAAACCAACTTTACTAGCCCCAGAGAGATACCGTACGTACGTCTTGTATGAAAACGAAAAAGACAGAAGATGCTTGAATGATGTAGTCAAGTACGGTCTTTCTCTGGGTCAACTTTAGTATCGGTTACAATCGTGCATTGATCAGAGCATTACAGGAACTAGGATCATAAAACACATACGCACAAATAATTTACACTAATTTTCCTACAGAGAAAGTTTCAAAGAAAGTTAATTTAAACTAACTTTCCGACAGAGGAAGCTTTGGACGACGATAATTTACACTAATTTTCAGACAGAGAGCTTCAGACAAAGATAATTTACACGGATTTTCCGACAGAGGAAGCTTCGTAAAAATATAATTTACACTAATTTTCTGACGGAGAAAGCTTCGGACTAAAATAATTTAATTTCGCTTTTTAAAGGAAATAAAGCTTTTGTCTAAAATTTAAGAAGATTAATTTTTTGAGAAAACGGCGCTTTACAAAATACACAAGTATGTATTACTAGCGCCGACCCGTGAAAATCACGGGATAATCTGAATAATCGACACGTCAGTTCCGATAAAAGTATTATATTATTGGTAGGTACTTTATCGCTTGTCACAATTCTTCACGCAATCAGTTCCAATTTTGAAAATGACACTTAAATTCAAATGGAATCCAAGTTCATTTAGCCAGAGTTACACAGGCAGACAGATGGATCTACACAACCGAAATTAGTAATTTTGATTATACGATAATGATAAAACGCTATAGATATAAAGCAGATTTTTTGTATATAATATAATTTAACAATAAGTGGAACATGGCCCAAGTGAAATTGTTTGTTTTTTTTACTAACACTCTTTATAAAAATAAATAAATGAAAATAAAACAATTTTGCTTAGTTTAGTTTTGAGCTGACCGGTTTCAATTTCACCGCCTTCTTACGGGTGAAATTGAAAAAGAAATTGCAGGCGGAGTCTTAGACATCTGGTTTTTTTCTTTAATTTAATTGTAACAGGAAGTTTTATAAAACAATATCACCTGCCATTCAATGTCCAACCTTCCAACAATTAGCTGCGATTTGCGTACATAGAATACGGACACTTTATTTCCGTTAATTATTATTATTATTATTAAGAAAGTTGCGTTTTGACTTCCGGAAAACTGGAAACGGGAAATGCCGCGCTGACAACAAACCAGCTGTTTTATTTCCAAGTTAATTTTGTTAATTGATGCGTTTCGGACTTGCCGGATGATCGCATCTTCAGTTTCCTAACTTTTGATATTCTTCATCATTCGCAATCAAATTATACACATCCGCAATAAAATTAACAACATGACTCTGGAAATAAATTCTTTACTTTTCCGATTTCTCGTTGTCTTTGTTGAAATTATACGCAGCAAATCATTGCCATCTATCATTGAAGATTAAATTAATTTGGTTAATGAGCTGGGCTGTACGAAAAACAAGTGTAAACATATTAAATTAACTTTTTTGTGTGTGGAAAGGAAACGGATTTGAGATATGTTTATTTACAATGATGGTGAAGATTTAACATCTGAAAATTTGATGAATCTGTATTTTATACCATTTTCTAAATTTATATCGCGCATTTATTTTGGGATTTTATAAGAACTTGAAATATTTCACTATACGCCGCATTTTTGAGAAGCACGTATTATGGAAATCAAACTTCATTTCAACTTAATTACTACAAGAAACGACGATTTATGTCGGGAGAGAAGGCAAAAGATGCATTTTAATTCCATTTTTATTCAAAGTTCAAAATTTACCTTATAAAGCGCGATCCCTTTGCCGCCATTTTGCACTTTTTTGGTTGAAGTGACACTTGCGAGAGTTTTGTTTCAATTAATATAAATTACTTAATTAACCCAAATTATGAACCTAATAACCTATTTTGTCCATGTAAGTAGTTGTTTCTTATAGTTATTGATGAAACGAAGTGCAATTTACATAGTATGTGCCTAAAAGTGCGGCGGTTAGGTAAATAATTATCGTACTTTCAAATTGTATTGATATTCTAAAATAAATCAGAAAATATTTATAATTACATGACTTGCCTCAATTCAACTGATTCTTGCAGGTCTGACAATTAAGCACTCACGCGCAGAACTATTCCCAGTCACGGCCAACTGTCATTAGAACAACTGTGATAATAAACTACATGTTAGGTTAGGACAGTTTTCTGTCAGCATAAAACATTATCATTATATTGGCTGCCTGCTTATTTACATCGGAATTCCGATCAGCTGTCAGGATGTAGCATTTTAGTACGTAGTTTCAATTTGGGAGACGGGTATGGGCACCGCCGCCCCTAGAACCATTTATTGGTTAACCAACACCTGTCATAGGTCATTCAAAATGTTCGCTACGTTTGTTGACTTATCAGGGGTGCCCGGATTCACGGGGTGGAAGTTTGTCCGGGTCCTGGCGGCGTATACGTCTGCCCACCAACTGCCTGGCAGGCCGGATCGTGAGAGATTGGTTAACATCGCCTTGCACCGCACTGGGAGGGTTGGATTCATAAGTTCGTCACTCCTGGACACCCTGACCCCTAGACACCTACCCACCCTTCGTACATTTTTCCTTCCAAGAACTTTCTCTCCTTCCTATCCTCTCCTAAAAAAATACTCCACACAGCATCCCCAAAGGTGACATAGGCCCCGACGGTAATTATTTTACTCAGGGCCTTCTGTGTGGAGCTAATGTAAAAAAATGTTCTAACTTGGTAGATGTGAAACTTATAATAATCATTTACAATTTTTTTTGGCAACTAGCTGACGTATACCCGGCGTTGCTGGGGGTTATTCATAGGAGATAGACATATACCATTGTGCACTTTTCTGTAGGCCTTTTTAAGACATACAATTCCGTAGTACATTATTAAGATGTATATCGTAAGGTTTAGCCAGCATTAGCAATGTAAGCGCCCGAAAATATTTTTTTACGACTTGATTACAAAACATCGATTTTTCTTTTCTTTTTACAAATATAATATGTATGTATTGTATATATAAACCTTCCGGGAGAAATTCTCTAAATGACAGTGAAAACTTTATCAACATTCATTTCGTAGTTTAGAAGAACTAAGCGCACAAACAGACAGACGCGGATAGCGACTTTGTTTTATACCATTGAGAGATAATCAATAGAGATAAAAATCATTAGAGGTATGTACTATTGATAACTTACCTTTTATGGTTATCAAATGCATAGCCGTATGTTTGTCTGTAACCCACTTTCTAATTTTAATACACAATTATTATTCACTATGCACTTTTAATTTGCTTACTCGATGTGTGTTTTGTTAATATCCCAAATTTGAATGATTCGGACAATTTGCCTCAGTGGCGGGCGGTCACATATTTGCTAAATTATTTGATATTTTGAATTATCTCTTGGTGCAAAAAGAAAGTCAAAATAAAATCTAACTTTAACTTTTTTATGGTACAAGGACTCAATCAATCAATCAATATAATCGTTTCGACTAGTAAAAAATACATCAGACGCTATCATTTTTTACTTCTTCAAAGTATGTTTGAAATATACGATTGTAAAATGACATTTGTAAATTTGTTTTGCTTTTAGAAAGAAGTGGATACCTATTTAACTGTTATTAGAAGTAGTGATATAAAAAAAGGAGTATGATAAAGTCTCAAATATTTGAAACTAAAAAATATAATAAGCATTAATTGTTGATTGAAGTACTAGCACATATTGAATTATTTGGCGGGTTGGAAATAAGTCGGCGTGGCTCAGTGGTTCAGAGCGTCTGACCGGATATCAGAAGGCGCGTTTTAAAGTGTCGCCACCCGAAGGGACGAATGGCATTTTAATTTAATTAAATTTCAGCTTTGAATAGTTTTTAACTTTATACACTAAATGGTACGTAGAGTTATAATAATAATAATAATAATGATTGGATTATTTATATAGCGCCGTTTTCGTAAGAAAATCACCTCAAGGGCGCTTAACAACTTAATTTATGCATTGATCACTTAGACTTAATTACTTTTGGTTTATAACTAAGTTTCATAGATAGAGAGAGACTTATAACTAAGGCTAATGTCGAGTTATTTACAACTAAGACTTTTAACTAATGACTTAAGCTATACATATTTTTATGACCAAGTGGGTATTTACACAATACCGCTATAATACGACTTCTAACATACATATTTAATTTATATTTACAAATACCGATTGTTATGATTTCTGCCCGTGGTGTCAGTTATGAAATATTTAAAAAAAAAATGTTTACGCGTAATAAACGGTTAATAACGGTGAAAAAAAAGTCAAGTGAGTTTACATCATTTAATAAGTGTATTTAAAAAAAAAATCAAAATTACATGTTCACAATCTTTATACACGGTGTCCGGAAACTCGTAGTACAAGCGGGAAACTGGAGAATCTACACCACATGGGGAACCCAAAAAAACATAAAGTTTTTTGATTTGAGCATTTTCACAAAAAAAAAAAAAAACAAAAAAAAATATTTTTCGGCTATTTTTGGGTTAAAGTTTTTTCTGGTGTTTAGGGTTGAACAACAGATGTTTTAACCCTGCAGAGCAGAAATATTTTATGATTACACCGGATTAAATGAAAGGTGATTTCAAAATAATGCTTAAAATCCGAGTTTCTTCATTTGTTTTACTTTCAAATAGTTTTAATTAGTTGGGTACTTTGATCTTCAGTAATAATTTATAAGAATTTGATTAAAAAAAAAAAAAAAAAAAAAATTAACTTCTAACTCGATTTACTCGATAACGAAAGCTCAAATCAAAAAAAAATATACTACAAAATCGACTCCAAATGTGATGTAGATTCACCAGTTTCCCGCTTGTACTACGAGTTTCCGGACACCCTGTATATAAAAATTTAGCCTGCGGATGTTTGTGCTCGTAAAAAAATGGGCGAAAAAGTGGTCGACCGATATCGCAGAAAATTTCGTTTCGTCGAACAGTTTGTTCTTATTAGTGTCAGGACTGTTTAGAGAGTAGTTAGAGATGGTAGAAGAGGTCGGGGACGACTGAGGAATACTTAACGCACCGGAATGAGAAGTCGAATTAAAGTCGATGTAGTGTAGTTTTTTAACAGTAACATTGTGGTATACAGTAGTGTATGGTGGAAGAAATTAGAGACGCCCGAGAAAGACATTAGCAATAGCGAAGCATTGCGGAGTCCATTAGTGTATTATATCGTAAACCAATCATATTAGCTGTCCCTCGCCATAAAGAGATATCGAATCCTTAACAGTGGATCGCACGCCACTGTTATGTCTAGCATGATAATATACCTTAGTTTATTTAGTTTTATCGCCCGCAATATAATTGAATGAGTTATGATTAAGCATTTTTCTCCTAAAGAGACGATTATTTGGATTTAACGTACCGGCAGATGTTATGTACATATTTAAATTACATTATGGTGAGAGCAGTGGAACTTTAGAGTGTTTTTTGTAACTGTTTTATTTATATAAATTAAATAAATATTTCCGATAACCTAAAAAAGGGATGAGTTTATGGTCGTTGTTCAGCGTTCTAACGCTTCTTATTTGACGGCTCAACTCGTTTTGGTCTTATAATTTTCACATTTTTCTTTTATGCATTTGTCAAATTGATCAATTGTAAGTTACAGTAATTCATATTTTATTTGAATTTAAAACGTATTGTTTTAGTTTTTAAGAAATGCATAAAATAGGTATGGCTTACATTTCATTCACTTTTGCTTGCCCCGTAGGCGGAACGGTTGCTTTTGTAAATCACTGCTTGCGTGTGTAAATAAACTATGAAATGTATTCCGCAAGCCCAAAATAAAGATTTTAGTATATTTTAAAATTTTATTATTGCGTGACGCCATATTTCTTTGGAAATTGTCCGACATCATCAGATCGTTTCGTCTCTGTATTTTATTTAGAATTTATAAGTTTTATTTATCTCAACGAGAGAGTTTACATTATTTTTTTCCCAAATAGTTATTTCTCAATGGACTGCAACCACATTACATATAGTAGTAAAGTGAACTAAGCAAAAAAAAAACATCGATGAAAACTATAGTTCAAATATAACTGAGTGAAGTGAAGTGAATTGGTCTAGTGACTGACATGTGACATATTTTGTTAAATCGTGTCTAAAATGTACCTTTTCCTCGAATTTTTGCTGGGAATCGCGGTGTTAGGTTTTTGCATCGGCAAGTATTTTGGACTTTTCGGCCAAGCCGAGGAGCGATACGCCAGCCCCCCGCCTAAACACCCCAAGCCAAAGAAAAGAAGCCGCAAAAGCGTGTCATTTTCTGATCAATGTGATATTCTCGAGGAAAGAGAGAGCACAGAAGAGGGTCTAGAAATAAGTTATGAAATCAAAGAAGAAGAAGATGAAGAGGAAGAAATCCGCGTAAACAAAATAGATCTGGGCGACGAATTAAAGCCCAGACTTGCGAAACAACTGGAAGAACTCAGTGTTTTAGAAAAAGAAGAAACTCTAAGTGAGGATGATGTTATTCTCGTTTTAAGTAATAAAGCTAGCAAAGCTAGTGAACACATTGTTGAAGATAGTGTCAAACACAAAATAGTACATGTAGATGATAAAAATCTTTTTGAATTAAGTAAACCTGTTCCGTGCCAGGCAGAAAATATTTCAGAAGAATCAAAAGATGTTGAGAAGGAGAAAGAAATCCCAACTTTATATCATATGGCTAGCATAGCTAGTGAAAAAGTCGTCGATGATATTGTAAGCCAGAAGACAGGGGATGTAGGTCGCGACGAGCTAAATTATCGGCTGACGGATCATGCTAAAACCAGATCAGCGGAAGATACGAAGAGTGCATATAAGCAATATTTCATCAAGGAATTAGATGAAAAGTTAAAAAATGCTGGGAAAGCAGATAGTGGGATTGATAATGTTTTGGTAATTGCTGATAACAAATCTGAATCTACTATTGTAGACGATCAGTTCTTGCAATTGTATAAAGAATGTTTCGAACACAATAAAACACCTTCTATTGCCCCAGATGTTATCGAAATTAAAGCCGTTGATGTAAAACCAAATTTTGAAAATTTTGAGGCGATTACTAAGGTCTCCCAGGTAGAACAAAGGGTCAACGAAAATGTACCAACCGTTAACAAGTTAAAAGAGGCATTTGAAAATAAACTAACAGGTCGAAAGGTAATTGATTCCGAAGCAGTAGAAATGAAGCCGAATGACGATTCCATTAAATTTTCGCCGCGAGTTTCTCCTGAAAAGAAAATAGGACCAGTCGTGACGAAAGAAAAAGGATACGCCAGTATTATTGAACAATTGAAAGCTCGTCAGGCTTTAAGGAAACCTATTGATCCTGATTCAGATCAGGAACAAGATGAAGAGATTAAGAAAGAACAGAGTCCTACAATTAGTGAACAGACTCAATCTAAAATCATTGATCTGGATCAAACAAAAAACGAGGATATTGTCCAATCTCGAAAAGCAGACAAAGAAATACCTACTTCTGCGCAAGGAGTTTCATCTAAAATTGATACTTTGAATCAATTTACAACTGAAGAATGTGATAAATCTACAAATGAAAAGAACAATCTTTCTAAAACCTCTAGGGAAATATGTGACGAGCCTAGAGTTATTGACACATTTAAAGAAGAGCTTGTCCAGGACGATATTGAAAAAACGAAACATGCAGATGTTCAAGAAAAAGACCAATCTAAAATAGAAGAACCCAACTTATCATTAGTTGACACGGAAAGCGATTTGGCATGTGCAAAGTCAGAAAAAAACAATGAAGAGGACATTAGTGACCTAAAAGAACATGTTAGAGATGAAGCAGCGGTCCAGTCTATAGAGGATGTGGTATTATCCAGCAGCATGGAGGACTTGCTAGCCGCTTTGGAAGAGGTAACATTTATAAAGACGTAAATATACTTGTAAATAAAGCGATTGCTTGAATAAATTTGGCACAGGCTCCCATCCGCCTGCTGGTTTGAGGGCGGCTCGAAAGCGGCCACTACTTGTGCATTAGCACAGATTATTTTGAGCTCACAATGTAAACTTTCATGTCTCTAAACAGACATGAAAGCACTTCACAGCTTGTTATGGTGTTTACATGTATACGAAATCCCGAAATAATATTTGTTTATTTAAGATGTATTTTTATCCTTGGTAAAAATAGACATTCCTAATTTATTTTTGACCCACTGATAAAAGTTAACACAGTTCCGAAAATATTTGTTTTTCGTTTATACATAATTATTATTATTTTTAGCAATTTTTTTTAGGCTGTAGAAATTAATTGTTGTTTTATCTTTTGTTCCAGGAAACTCTAAGTCAGCAAGTGGAGGAGAAGAGATTGGCAGCACAGCTGGACCCAACAGATTTGGCCGGAGACCTTCTGATCTCGGATCGTAGGAACAAGTTGGAGAACTCTGCCCAGGTAGGATGAACACTGATAGTTTTCTTTCTTCTAATTCTTTCCTCATCCATTCCTAGGTTGAAAAACCTAGGGAGAGCATCTCTTTATTTGTTGTTCCAAATCCGAAGTTTAGTGCTATTTTGAATGGTCCCCATTAACCGCTGATTCTCAAACCTTTACAGCGTTTGATTAACATTTCAAGGTTTCAAATGCTACAAAGACCAATTTCGTTTTATTTGTATGAGTCTCTTACAATGAATAAATCCAAATATGTATATACTTTTTTCCGAGTTCTAGAAAACATTCTAATGATTTGTGTCTGTGTTTTTGTACCATTCCAGGGCTGGAAGAAGCGCGTTGGGCCGAATGATGCTAGCCTGTTCTCCGTGGCGGGCCGCATGGGCAAGGACTCCCCCTCCCTCCCCTCACCGCTGGCCGCCTCGCCTCTTGCCCCGGCTCTCATCACCACCACTCAGGATAAGAAGACACCCCAGGCCAATAGATTCAGGTTACTACCATTTTATTTGTGGCACCCATTCATGTCATTTAGTTCTGGTAGCTCGAACTGAATGACATGAATGCTCGAGTGGGTTCTTGGTTCAATATCCCCAGAGACAAAGATTCCTATGCCAAAGAATCAAGTAACTGTATATCTCTTAGTGACATCCATTCATGTCACTCATGTGATGGGGTTATTGTAATCATCAATTTAATAGCCTGAGTAGATCTTTGACTCATCAATTAGTCATCAATAGTTTGATCTGTTGATTCCTCCTTTAGTTCATGTTCTCTCCTTAAACTTAAACTATTAAGTGCTTTAGTGGATAGTACACAATAACTGGTAGGAATAGGGAACGAAAAGAAAGCAAAGTTATGTCAAGTAACCAGATTGGAATAGTCACTATTCGCCTTCTGCTTCCCCTATCCAGTATTTCTGTAAATCTACATTACTTAACCTATAATATGATATGTGGTTGGCATATCTTACATTCTTATTTTGTTAGCTAATTTAACCCTTCCCTGCCCCTCCTGTTAGATCCCGCCGAGGCGACGGCAACGGCATGCCAACGGGGCTGATGAAATCTGCCACGTCGGCGGCCGTATCGCAGCCTGCCTCTCCCAAGCGACCGGGTCCCGGAGACTTCAAGCGCAGCATCTCCGTGTCCGGTGTGGACGAAATGACCGCCCCCAACGCCGCAGACTCTATGACCAAGTCTGAAGGAGGTAAATTCATTTTGTTAAAATAAGTTTTCTGTAGTGTTATTCGGTAGGCACAAGACTGCCCTATTGAATTGAGGGATTATGTTTTACTTTCGTTATATAATTTTAGGGTAAATAGATAATAAATATAATAATTTTTTTTAACATTGTGATTTCCTACAAAATCAGAGTTGTATGTGACAATCTCTACTTACTCTACTTACTCTTTTTTTAATTTGATATTTCAAGTTGAACTTTTTTTACATGTAATTATTTTTTCATTAGGAGCCATGTAGCTTTAAAATATCCGTAAGTCTGTCACAGAATTTGAACAGTTGTAAAATTGAAATCAAAACAAAGAAAAATCAATTTAGATTTTCAATATCAACCTAACTATTTACTATAGCTCGTAGCGAACATTTACGTAGCTTTGAAATATCAATTTTACTGTAAATAAGACTAGATGCTGTGTTTTATATATTCAATTGTTCAATAAGGAAAATATTTTTTATACAGCATTTGTTATTAAATCAACTTTAAAAAATTTTTTGTTAAAAAATTATTCTTACTTTAGGCACAGTCAATGGTTCTCAAGCTGTGGGTCCATCTGTGGCTGTGCCCCGCGCTGACGACGAGACCTTCACCTCCTTCTTCACCAGCGCCTCCCAAACTGTGGTGGACTCGCCCTCCACCACCTTCATCCCCTACAACAATAACAACAACGAACAGATTGCGGAGGATATTGATCTGGATGCCATCGACAGTGGGAGCCGGCATTTGTAAGTTAAATTTAAAGATTGAAGATTATTGACATTGTTAGTTGATGACCGATTTATTGTTGTGATTTTTTTTTATTACTTAACTTAATTAAAGGTTAAAGACGTTGTTCGGTAATTTATGTTAAAATTTGCTTCTCACCCATCCAAATTGGCAGATCTTTTTAGGTCGTCATCCCATCGTCATCATCATTGAGAACTGCCAAAACAAACATTTAATGATCACATTAACACGGTTTAAAGTTTAGATACATTTCCCCTATGTACAATTTATATGTTAATATAACACACATGAAGTCTAGGCATATACATGTGCCTACATGTAATACGTGTACAATAACTTTGGTGTGTTCTATTTTTATTTTAAACTAATGTAGGTATTAATTCCCATTTCCAGACTCAGCCAGACTGGAGTAAACCGAGTGCGCGCCACCCGCAAGACAGGCCCTGGTTCCCGCAACCCCCTCAGGGCCCTTGCGCTCCGAACAGACTTGCGCCAAGAGTACACCGAGCCTCCCAACTCGGGGGTGGCCGATAAGGAGGCCGCCAGACTGAAGAGAGACAAAAGTGAGTATTGATTGGTCTACATAATTCTTCTTGAGACATTGTCTCATTGCTAATTGCCAATTGCCCTGATAAAACAAACTCATCCATTCCTCAAGGTCCTGAAGAGCTGCTAACTGGTGAAAACAGAACAGTGACAAAACAGAACATATAAGAAAGTGAAAGAAAACTGAACCTTACCTAACCTAACCCAAACTAATCTAACCTAAATTAAACTAACCTTACCTCACCTAACCTATTATTTTATAACGTTCTCTTTTGTCACTGTTCTGTTTTATCTGGTTACCGCTCGTTACGTTACGTTAATATATTTAATAAAGAAAGCTTTTTTATTGTCAAATCCTTATTTCACTTAACGAGATTTAAACATGCTTCGTTAATATAATATATTATTGTCTCAATAATTATTAGTTATCAATAATGATTTGTTATGTAGTATGCAATAATTACTGAGGTAGTGATAATTGTTCAGGAGTTATTTCAAGATTCTGGTGTTCCAAATGCTAAGATTTAGGCCCACCTTTGTTTTGTTTTTCCAAATTTGAAGAAATCGAGGTCTAATTATTTAAACTCTTCTCATTATTTGTGTTCTATTTTTAAAGTGTATTTACCATAAATAATGTACAGATCAACCCACTCAACTACGCAGTCTGTGGTATTACAATCCTAGATATTTTGAAATAAAAATTGGGATATTCATTCGTCAGTTCCTTCTTTGGCCTCTTGCAAAGTAAAGTGTGTCAAACTGTAGTCGGCCTTTTAACATGTAGATTATTGGTGGTTAAATGCACTTAACGAGGATTTGATGAAAAATTGATACTTCCGATGTTAATTTATTAACAGTGTAATCTTTTTTATAGTTGCCTTAAACTCTCCGCTGGCCGTAGAGGCGTTAGCCGGTCTGGCGAGCCGCGAGGACTTTACTGCCATCCATCTCAAGAAGACCTCGGGCCAGTCCCCCCCATCGGGAGGCGGCCACTATACGGAAGCCGGAGCCCCTTTGCTACTGCTCATTCACGTCAAGGGCCGGCGCCGAGTGCAGGTTCGCTTGGTCGATCCCATCGCCGATAGTGTCAACAGTGGAGATTGCTTCGTTCTGGTTACGCCGGATCAGGTGTTCAACTATAACGGATTCTACTCCAATGTTATTGAAAGGTAAGTCATATTATCTCATGTTAAATTGGTTTCGACTACTTTTACCAATACTTATTTTAATAATTAATTGGTTTAATAAAACTAATGTTTTGTGTCTGTATCTTCAGGTCCCGTGCATCAGATATTGCTCTTCACATACACACCACCAAAGATCTGGGCTGTGCTAATTCCACATGTGTCATAAATCTGGACGAGCAAATCAAACACCGCTCTCCGAGGCAGTGGAAACAGTTCTGGGCCCTCCTGGGGGTGGAAGATGAAGAAACAGAATATATCCCAACTCCTGCCGGAAATGCTGACGAAGATGAAATCTTCGAATCCGGAATAATCTCCACCAACATGTGCTACGAAGTCATCGATGATGAACTCGTTCCCATCCAAGAATATTGGGGACAAACCCCCAAGATAGCGATGCTCGATCCGTCGAAAATTCTAGTTTTCGATTTCGGTTCAGAGCTCTACGTTTGGAATGGAAAGAACACCATCTTGGAGAACAGAAGGAGAGCCTTCCAGCTCGCACAAGAACTATGGGATGAAGGCTTCGACTACAAAGACTGCCACATCTGTCCACTGAACATTCACCAAGTCCTCGGGGCTAGGGGAGAATTCAAAGAAACATCCCAAAAAGGCAGCACAAGACCTCCTTGGGCGATGATCACCAAAGTCACCCAGCACATGGAAACCATATTGTTCAAAGATAAGTTCTTGGACTGGCCAGACTTCAGCAGGGTCATCAAGGTGAAGGAAGAAGAAGACTCTTTCAAAGGAGCTGCAGAAATCAAACCGTGCAATGTTGAAGTTATGTGGAACAGAGAATATGAAGATCCTAGTCTCATTTTGGAGGGCTCCCATGTAGGTAGAGGAACACATTACTTCGACAAGGAAACCATGAGACACTTTGAAGTGAAAACCAAGTCAGTTACCAAATGGGTGATCCAAGAATACGATTATCTGAAGATAGAACCCGAAGACTTGAATGAGTTTTATTCTGGCGACAGCTATATTATCAGGTGGGAATACCAGATTACGGTAACAGGCAGGGAACTCAATGGAAAACCATCCAAACACAACCTCACTGGAAGGGACAGGTGTGCCTATTTCTGCTGGCAAGGAAAAGATGCAACAGCAAATGAGAAAGGTGCCGCTGCTCTTTTGACTGTGGAACTTGATCATGAAAAGGGACCTCAAGTGCGCGTAACTCAGAGCTGCGAACCTCCCGCCTTCCTCAACTTGTTCAAGGGATCTCTTATCATCCACCAAGGCAAGAAGGGATCGGAGAAAAGCAAGAACAAGCTGTATGCAGTTAGAGGAAATATTGAAAGCGAATCTCACCTCGTCCAAGTGGCCTGCTCCATGCGTCAGCTGCGTAGCAGGTCTTCCATGATCATAGTCGACTCTGAAAATGGCCAAATCTATGTGTGGCACGGAGTCAAGAGTTTGAAACACACAAGATCCATCGCAATTGAAGCGGCTAAGAAGATGGCATCCAAGAAGCACGTAGACTCATTTGAATCATCCATTGGTGAGGTCGAAGTGACGGAAGTAAAAGAGGGAGACGAACCCAAATCAGTGATAGATATGTTAGGGGGAGCCAACAGAGAGCTTTACCACTCGCTGGTGAGCAAACAGAATAAGACTGAGGATGAAGAGGTGCTGACCACTCCTCGCCTGTTCCACTTCACGGATCTCTCGGGACAGTTTGATGCCATTGAAATTCTGTCTCCTCTGAGGCACGAGTCTCTTGTCACGGCCTATCCATTCTCCCAACAGGAGCTGTACTCCGCCTCACAGCCTGGTGAGTTCTAATACTTATATTTACTTTCATTTACATTTTCTTCTTCTGGAGTTAAGATGAGATACTCATTTTATTTTAATTTTCAGGTCTATATCTCCTGGACTGCGGAGATAGATTATGGTTGTGGCAGGGCTGGTGGCCGCAGCATGAGGACTCTGAGAGCATCGAAACTGGCTCTGGTGAGTCATTTTTAAATTTAATTAAACTATTAATTCATCTAAGCATCTGCCAAACATTAGAACAAAAGAAATACATATTTTTAATGAATAATTATTCATTCGTGAAATAATTTTGGTACCCACTTTATCACTTTTCTGATGTTATTGAAGTAGTTACAATTTTGAAAATTAAAATTTCATTGAACATTAATAATGGCATTACTCTGGAATATTTCACATTACATACGCGTGCACCAACAACCGAAATTAGTTTGTTTTTATTGAGATAAAAAATAAATTAAATCAATAAATTAATAATAAATTGAGAGACTTTTGCTGTAATGTAAATTTGATTTAATTTTTTTTCTGTTTTCTATCTAGAACAAGAAACTGAAATTAGATCAGTTTATTTTATTACGACCACGAGAAAGGCAGTGATGGTTATTAAAAATTATTTTCTTCATTTATCTTATTGTAACCCAGGATAACGTATATAGTTGATTTTTCAACAACACACAGAATTAGATTATTAGATGACGTTAAATAAATTAATCAAGGAAGATGGAATAAATGATTAAAATCAGTAAGGCAACGTGCTCGGTTTCACTGAACTGAGTCCAGTGGACATACTCTAGTGGGTCGATCATATAAGTATTTCATTTGTACACACATATTGAATGGCTTTACTTTTTTTATAAGGTGCTACAATTTTTATTCGATTAGTATGAAGAATATAACGTGTCTTGTATTTTTATAATGTCGTTAATCACCTATGTATTTGCTCTCTCCCAGGCACGCTTCGGTGGCAGGTCTGTCGCCGCGCCGCCATGGAGACGGTGCTGGAATACTGGAAGCTGTCGCGGCCTTCGCTGACAACGCCGCGCGCCTTCCTGGCTGTGGCCGGACTGGAGCCGCTGCCCTTCACCAACATGTTCGACGACTGGCGAGACCGGGATGACGTAACCGAACTCAACATCGCCGTGAGTTCATCTTCATCATCTTATTGCTTGATAGAGATGTTTCTATGAATTTTAAATGTGTATTAACAGTCCTCCATATTAGCAGGCAAATTTACATTCAAGTATATTATTATGATTCAATAACAGATTTTAACTATAAAAAAAACCTTAAATGCCACTCTGTTGCCATAACATAAATTAATTTTTCTGTCGATTTCCAAGTTCTAACTTTTAATTTATATTTGTTAAATCCCTAAATAGTATAAACAAACTATCCGCGTCTGTCTGTTTGTGCGCTTAGTTCTTCTAAATTATGCAACGGAGTTTGAAAGGGTTTTCACTATCATTTAGAGAATTTCTTAAGGTATACAGTAGTGAATGGTGGAAGAAGTCGGAGATGCCCGAAGAAGACATTAGCAATAGCGACGCATTGCGGGGTCTACTAGTATTTTATAATGGTCATTTTACCAGACTAAATATTAAGGCAATGCACCTAGTGTAACATTGTGAATCGGGTGAAATCACACACTCCTTATGCAGATAGAGATAAGGTTGAAATTCTGGCATAATACCAGCCGCCTGTTTTAAAATAAGCAAAGTAAATTAGCAAGAATCATCTTAATGCAGTAAAGGTCGACCATTCATTTATGTTATTTAATTTTTTTCACTTATCTTTACTTTTCTATTAATGGAAATATATAACACCAAAACATATATTTTTAAATGTAAGTATGTTTATTTGTTAAGTCTCTAACTTTTATTCACAGTTGTAAATATGTACGTCGGTAGTTTTAAGTCAGTAGTTATAAGTCTTGGTCGTAAGTCACTAGTTACAAGGCTTAGATGTAAGTCACTATAATATTTCTTAGTAATCAAATTTTCAAACCAAAAACACATTATTTTACATTACTTCGCCTCAAGCGCAAATAAGTGATTGGGAAAGACAAGCCCACTGCATGGCTGTTGTACGTGTGTGATCAACCAATAATTTTGATTGAAAAAGGAATTCACAATTCCGCGGATTGCTTATAACAAATGATTTAAAACATGGTTTATTCTTCAAATATGATTTAAGATTTTCACGGCCAAAATTATTTTTGTTATTTGTTTTTGGGGTGTTATGCCATGTTGCGCTAACTCCTTTCTGACACATCTGCCCTGATGATGGACACTGTAACGTTGTCCGAAACATTGGCTAAAGAAGGAGTTAGCGCAACACGGCATAACACCCCAAAAACAAAAAACAAAAATGGCTTATTCTTGTTCTATTGACATCTGTTGAAATATGTGAAAAAAATATAACGATGATTTTAAAATGATTTGCTAAGCGTGAAAACATCTTGTATGATTAGGGAGTTTTATTTAGTAATTTGTGAAGCTAATGTTTTGTTTGTCTCCCAGTACGGGCACAAGGTGGGCGAGGGCGAGTTGAGCGTGTCGGTGGAGCTGTGCCGCCTGTCGCGCACGAGCTTCCCTCTAGCTGTACTGCGACAGCGCCCGCTGCCGGAAGCCGTGGACCCGGCGCACATCGAGAGGTACCTCATCCCGGACGAGTTCCAGGTACTTACTGCACTTATTGTTATTATTTCATTCTTGTTTCTTTAATTACATGGATGGTTTAGATACCGTCTTATATCACGCACGTATCAAATAGATACGTAATGACAACTCCGGTGAACTATATTCAATGGACAAGGGTCCTGTTAGTGGTTGAGTGTTGAAGTAAGTTTACAAGAGCTTTGGAGATCAATGTTATAAAATAAGTGATGGCCACTTTGTTTTTGTTTCTCTCCGATTGATGATCATTGCCGATTTCAAATACACATGTGTGTGTTTTGCAGGCAGTTTTTGTTATTGTTAACCCTTTAGGCCCACAGGCATATTGACATTACACGTTACATTTCTTAAAGATGCTGTCAGAAAGTCGGAGAATTTGTGTCTATTTCCGCTTCTAAATAAAATCAAAATAAATGTAATGTTTCTGAACGTATCCGAAAACTAAAAACTGTTTTTGAAAGGTTCTGAAATACGCCTTCAAATTTTATTATTAGAAATTAACATATAATTTTTTAAATACATCAATTTTGAAATGAAACATCAACAGTTTTAAAAATTGCTAACTTTACGTTTTTTCATCTAAACACTGAACTAAAATTACCCATAAGTAAAAAGAAACTCATATTTCATTAGAAAATGTATTATAAACATTACTGCCACCTCAGTTTTGTGTTGTTTCGTACAAAAATAATTAATAAAAATTGATAAATTTTTCTCAAATTGCAGTCAGAACTTTTAGTTTCATAGAGGTGTACATTTTAATTATTCTGTGGTTAACTTCTATATTTTAATGTAAAGACTGGTATTTTTTCTTTCTAACCCCGTTTAGTTTATATTTCTAACTATGACGATAAAAGACCATATTAGCTTTTCCAAAAAGCAAACAAATTAGCCTGAGGAGTTACATAATCAAAATATGTACTACCTTCTCTATAAGTTATGAGTGCCTTGAAATATCCATAATGATAACACGCTTTCAGCCTAACCAATAATGGTGTTTTAAATTTTACATAAGTTGTTTAAAATTTAAAACATGTTTATTAGTAAGGCTGTTATTATGTAAACCAAGTATATCAAGTATATAATTGATAATGCAATTGAATCGCTTGAACCCCTTATATATATATATATTGATCCAAAATTGCAACGACTAATTTGTTATTTATTACAATTCCAGGAGACATTTAACATGACAAAGGAAGAGTTCTACGAGCTCCCGGCGTGGAAGCAAGCCAACACGAAGAAAGAGCTCGGTCTCTTCTGACCCCGCCCAATCGAAGACTTGGCGACTCCTGACCTTGACTGCAACTATTACTTGGTCACACCCGACTCTGACTGCATTCATGTGTCTCACATTGACTGCGCATCCACCCAACCATCACAAAATGTTGCCGTCAACTTTAGCCAGCAAGCCAAATTCAAAAACACAACTCGTTCCAAGAGTTTGAATTTTAGAAACGTGGGCAGCGCAGATTTAAGACATTTTGAAGTGGACGACAACCCAAATTTAAGACATGATGTTGATAAAGCTGAGTTCAGACGTATGGATGACGCCGGTAAAGCAGATTTCCGGTGTTTTAAAAGTCTTAACGATGTTTCTAGCGAAGACACCGACGTGTGTATTGCTCGAGACAAGCGAGATGTGATTGTTTGTGCCAGGAAAGTCGGTCATTACTGCTTTGTGAAGAGCATTGCTAACTTTATTAGTGTAAATAATAATAAGAGACATATCAAGCACGGATATCTTGACGAGTCTTTTATGAGTGACCAGCGCAGGAGTATGTCTCCATCTTGCTCTTGCTGCATGCAATAATCATCTCTTATAATTATTCTAACTGCCACCCATTAAATATTAATCTATCTACGTTTGCCTTTTTTTATCTGACATTTTGAAATATTGTATTTATGTGAATATTATAGAGGGTATTGTTATTACTATGATCAATCCGATTAACTTAAATACGGCAACGGTTGTGTGTTTTATGTTGTTTATTTTTGTTTTTCATATTGTTTATCGAAACGGCTATTTAAAAAATTCTGAATCAAGTGACATCTGTTGACAGAAATCTTTGTTGAAATCCTAAGAATTATCTAAATGCTATCTCGGTTCCATTTTTGTCTTGAACTTAAAGTACCTACTATTGTGAATAGTGAAACTGTTAATATTTCGTTTCGTGAATATTGTGAATAAAAAAAATTGAAAACAAATAATTTTATGGCATTATTATTTAAGGTTTTCTTTAAAATAATGTATTGCATGTTGTATACATATTTATTCATTGTAAATTTCTCAATAAATACTTGTTTTAATTTGGAAATTTAAGTAAATCAGTTGTGTTTCAGTCATTATTATTTTTTTCAGTGGTCAGTTGTTTAGGTTTTAAATATAAGTCCAGTGTGCTGGCCATACTGTTGCTGTGTTTAATAATATTTACCGTGTTTTCTGAAACTTAGCGTAAGTTTGTATGTTCATTGGTTTTTTGATAAAAGAATTAAATAATAATAAATCAATAATAATGTTCTCTAAATATAACGCCTTGTTTTTATATGTTGACAATCTGTGAAAAGTCATTTTCTATGTTGGAATAATTGAACAAAAGGAAAACAAAAGTGACATACTGGCATCCCTTTTGTTACGTTTTTACTAGAGGGAAAAAAAATTATTGTCATTCTTATTTTGCTTCTGTACGCACAAAATGTTAACCTTCGAAGCGCTGAAATCTTAAAATATGTTTAATGGCCGAAAACTTACAGCGGTAAATTATAAGTTTACATTATTACATATTTAAATAGTTGTATAATCATTACCTAATAATTCGTTTTTGAATCTTAGCCTTTGGAAAGGAATGCATATTATATTCATGCCATCACATATAACTCAGTAAATTATCAACTAACTAATCATTAATTTTAGAGTCAAATTCACTAAAATTAGAACATCTTAGATTAACCTTATAGTAACTGAAAACCTTTAGTTTTACTAAGGGTTTTATCCATAAGCTCATGAGATTACCGGTACACATATACAATTACAGTTCTGACCCATTTCGCCTATTTCTAAAGTAAAAACAATATATTATGTAAAGCCTGCTATAATTTGCCAATCATCTTTTGAGATTTAATGAAATTTAAAATGAGTACCTACCTAATGTAGTAAAGATCTCTTTATAAAATATTTTTATATGTATCTTTTTAAATCTAACTTTTCTTGAGATTTGAAACTAAACCATATCGGTCTCGATTGTGTTTTAGAGATGAAACTTTGTTTGGTGTAATTGTTATGAATTGAAATTCTTAGCTTTGCACAATATTATAAAACCCCTAGAGGTATAACAATGCGATGACTTAATTATTATTTTAGTAAAGAAAACTTAATCTTTCGTGTTTTAAATTAACTTATGACTATTTTCTACAAAACTTGTAAATTAACTCGGTGTCAAAAGTTGCACAGTTAAAAAAAGTGTGTTAATTTTTTGAACTAATATATTGTTACATAGTATTAAAACTAACCTTCGTGACTTTTTCTATTCATATTATCAAAACATTATTATTGATTCCTCTGATGACTTTATTATTATATTATTCAATTTAACCCTTTGAAACTTGTTCACCTTTGAATGGCGTATATGCCGTGCCACAAATGTCACGTGTGCAGTCGAAGGGTTAAACGTAATCCTTCCTAATTTTCATACATTATGTTTTCCATTTAATTAGATATCTTAAAGTAATATAATTATTATGAAAAACTTTATGTTGTGCTTGTAATTATAATTATTGTGACTGATTTGTACTTTCAATTTTTGTTTGCAATTTTTTAAGGATTGTTAATTTGTTTCCAAAATATTGTAATGGAACGTACGTGAATAAAATGGATTTTTTAAAGTTGTATTTTCTTATTTTCTTTAATAACCTGTATTGGATATTCCGCATGTGATGTTTTATATGAAAACAGTTTTTATCTGTAATGTATGAATATTCATATTGAATAGCTGCTTATTTCAACTGAAAGTTGATTTCTCAATAAACATAATAAAAAAACACAGCAGGATTTAATAATATGGTTCCATGATAACTCAACACTCCTTTAAAAAGTGATATAAAATCATTAAAAGTGAAAACTAACCTACGTAACCTATTTAATCTGGTTTTGGTTTCCTCACTTTTCATGATTTTATAGCACTTTTAAAGGTGTGTTGAATAGTCAATTTGATGAGTTATCTGTTCACCGCACTATATAACATGTGTGTAAAAAAAAATATCCCCATGTTAAAGTACACCACTACACAAGCATGAATTGCTTTAAAATTATGCTACTGTATTTTCCTATGTAAAAATAATTAAGGGTGTAACAAGACGTACCCAACAGACTTTAACCCATATATTAAAGAAGAAAACCAGATGTGCTTTCCATACAAATTTGAATAGAAACAAATGTTCCATTTAACCCATTGGCCCAGCACTCTGTCCCACTTACACTCGACTGATATTGTAGATCTCCATCCTATTTGAATTTCATAATCACAGTTTTGTATTGGAAATTTAAGCTCCGATTGGGCAAATATTTGCTCCACATGGCATTTATTGTGTTCTTTTTTATTGTATGTGTACTGGACGAGTTGTCAGAGAAATCGAAGACGAGGATGTTGTGACCACAACCATCTTCGTTTTCTATTTTCCCTGCGCTCGAACAGCGCTCAGCGAGGTGCTCCCTCCAGCTCATATCATGACATGACATGTGCGGGGAAATGGGTGAGGTTTATATTTACGCAGAGCTTCAACACTCGAGCCTCGCTTATCCCGCTTCCCCTCACTAGGAGTAGGGCGGACCGATGGGTGCCCGCTCCAAGTTGACCCGCCCGGCGGACTAATGAGAAGTGGCACTACTCCAAAGTGAAACTGTAGACATGAAACTAAATAATTTAGGATTATTTTACGTGAGTTTGGCCCAAGGTATTACAATATAAATAATACAGATAGATAGGCCGGACTCTCTTTAGCATAATAAGTGATTAAACAATAATGTAAGTTTGGTTTTTGGAAAGATATTTAAGATTCCCCTGATATTTGTCGGATCGGGGACCTACTCTCGTACTACTTGTATCTTTGTTTTCTTAATTAATAAAAATACTAGAGAGAAGTGGTTAAGGTCGACTGAAAGAGCACGAGGAGTAGAGCAGTTCTAGCGGTCCTGACTAGACGCGGCCGGTGCCTTAAATGTTTGTTGGTTCACCGAGCAATTCCTCAAAAACTTCAAATATATAAGTGTGGGTATCTTACCTATTTATAGAGAAGATCAATTCTTCGACACTTTTATTATATACTCCAAATTTATTATTATGTCAAGAGTTTGCTATTTTTTTTATATAAGAATAGAGAAACCAGAATAATTCTATATAACAGATCCGATAATAACACAAAAAGTGACAAAAAAAAACACATAAACAAAAGGTTACTTTTTAACTGTAAAACTAACAAAAAACTAATAATGTCAATTTCAAATATGTTCCCTAACCAAAATAATATATATTACAAAATAATATTCACGAGACTCATAGCCTGTGATTGCATTGATTGCATTTTACAAGAGAAATATTATTACTATCTTGTTCAAACCGTAGGTCAAGAATACTTACTTCGCTGCAGCACTTTCTTTGGAAATCTTCGGACACTCTCGATTCTCTTCGTGTCATCTTCACGCCGAACGCCGCCCGTTCAGGGGAAATTTTTTCGATACATTTTGTGTGATATGACGGTTTAGCGATGTATGGTAGGAGCTTCATACAAAATGACCATTCCCAAGCGGGACGTTTATCCATATCGCCCGGAATGGTATGTGCCTCGGTTCGTAGCCGTCATAACTGGCGTGCGGGAAGCAAAGCTTGTGTCCGCAATAGATTATTCTCAACCAAATTAATATATTTAATTTTTATGTTTTAATTTGTTTATAAAGATTGTGTGCAATTTTATAATTAAAAATATTATGTAGAATATGATGAGCTGTAAAATGTTGATCAATTTTGTTGGTGGTTCAGCGCGAGTGAACGTTAGCGCGAGCAGCGCCTGGTCCTGACCTCCGCTAAGTAACCATCGGTCCGCGAAAGAAGGCATTGATCTCGCCTCATGGGAGTGAGGGGTTAAATGAGAAAAAAGGGGTTTAATGTTGAAAATTAGTTTATTGTGATTTATCGAGGATTCTGACGCCCCTCCACAACCAAAATCTAGGTGCGGCCCTCGGGTGATCCTACAAACATCCAAATTGCCCCCGACGGCAAAATGGATTCCCCACCATGCTTTAACCAGTGATCCTGAGCTTGTTTTGAGTATAACATGAACCCTTTAAAACAAAAGATTTTTACCACTATTAATAGATGTATTTAAAATACTTTTTTTTTGGTTTGACCGAGGATTGATCCTTCCTCCCCAGAGACTGGCTCTGAACTTTTAAAATGCATTTTTAAATTAAAACAAAAATGGCTTGACTGAGGATTGAACCTTCTGACCTAGGGACTGACACTTAAGCCAAATCCTAATTGGATGGTACCGAAATTTACTTTGTATATTAACAACTATACATTTTTATAATTTCATCCACTTTCAGTGAAATGCGTGTGTGTGCGTGAGTTCCACCAAAAGTTTAGAATACATTGTCATCGGATGGCAAGAAGTGAGTTAATTTACACTTAATCAAGAAAACATAACAGGAATTCAACTACATGTACTTAAAAAAACGTAAATATCATTTTGTTATCCGGTGACTTTCAATTAAAAACAAAAAAATGTATTTTCAACACATATCGCTATCGCCATCGGTTACAGCATAAATATTATTTTCATTAAAAAAAAAACATTATAATTGGCGTGCAAATTGTTTATAATGGCCTTGGAGGTAATGTCAATAAATAGATTACAAAATCGATAAAAAGTAGTATTTTTTTTTAAATTACGTCAATCGGTGAAATTAATAGATTTCATAATGTGATAAAAAATTTACTTATTTTAATATATTATTATAAAATGATGCGTGCGAATCTATTAAAAATATTGTGCTTTGATTGATAATGTGATTAAAGCAATCAGAAATCACGTTTTGTAAAATCGCCGGTCATTGAAAATAAGACAAGGTCAATACGACTTAGTCAATCCGCTCACGGGGCAACTGAAACTAAACTGAAACTGGTTGGCAACTGCCGAGTGCCGGTTGCAAACTGGTTGGCAATCGAGTTTCTTTCACGGAGCAACTCAAGTTTACGATTTAACAAATTATCTAAGTTTGTTTAACCATAGAGTGAAGAAGAACACTCCGCCTGTCGTCTGTCACTATCATATGGCGTTAAAAAAATATCTGCCGAATCACAAGTGATGATGAAGACTCGCAACAATAACATTTGGCTGTCATCAGTTGTTTTGTTTTGCTATATCTAAAAATAATTTTATACCATTCTTTTTTGTTTTCTGGCAAAAAAAAAGTGTAGTGTGTTGTGCCTTGAGGTTTCTTCTCCCTCCTGATCTTCCAGGAGTCACTCGCTGCTGATTTCCAGATATTTATGAACTTTTTTTACTTCTGTCATTTTCCATACTATTGTTGTAGTTGTATACTGTTGTGAATAGTAGAGGAAGATTTCCCTCCTGGACCCCAGACGGGGAAAATGTAGAAATTTCAGACAGTGATTCTGTCATTTTGACTTCTACCAAAAAAGGAAATTTACTCCCTCTTCCCCAATAAAACTTGACTCGCCTTCGACTTTACAGTCCCCACCAGCACTTTCTCAACATCCTCCAAAAAACTTTTATTCTCCTCATTCCCGTGGCCCGTTCATAGTATACGCTCAAAAAACTGAGCAAGGAAAAACCATCCACCCTCTTGAATTTGGTAAATTCCTATCAAATAGCAAGAATCTTTCAATCAAGCCTGGAGGTGAAAAAGCCGAGGGTCGCTTCCGAATCTCCGTCGAATTCCTCTCAGGGTCAGCTGCCAAGAGTTTCAACAAAAACATCTTCATTTCATCTAATTCAAAGTTCAAGGCATATATCCCTACTTTCAATGTCACTCGCATGGGCCTGGTCAGAGGTATCTCGACCGATCTGTCCATCGCAAAAATTCTGTCTTCACTTTCAATCCCCCAACACATTGGCAATCCCATAAGAGCCAGGAGGCTAAATTACAAGGACTCCTCTGACGATATAATTTCCTGGAAGCCCTCCCAATCTGTCGTTATCACATTTGAAGGTCAATCTCTTCCCTCCCATATATATTTATTATTCAACTCATTACCAGTTGAAATGTATACTTATCCCACCACTCAATGTTTCCATTGCTGCCGTTTTGGTCATACCAAAGCTGCATGCAGATCTCAACCCAGATGTTTCAAATGTGGAGAAAACCACGCAGCTGACCAATGTCCTTCTTCCTCCTCACCTAAATGTTTTAATTGCTCAGGCTCACATACAGCTATCAACACTTCTTGCCCAGAACAATCTCGCCAAAAAAATATTAAAATTTCTATGGCCTCTCAGAACTTGTCTTTTCTGCAGGCTTCTAAATTATTCCCGCCTGTTAAAAAATCATTTGCTGAGGCTTTATCCAGCAACTCCTCATCTAACCCCTTTCTCTCCTCTACAACAACTTCTTCCCGTTCAACTAAATTCACATACAAAAATGCTATCTCTAAACCGTCTCCTGGATACGATCAGCCACAACACAACTCAATGTTCTTAAATCCCATTGGTTCATCTCTTTCAAATGTCACAAATAAGTGTGCAAACAATTATAATCCGTCCTCAACGAACTCTCTAAATCATTCTGAAAAACTCTCCCAAGACAATTCTTCATTTATCCAAACTCTTATTATACTTCTAATTGAAACTAATCTTCCGTCCAACGCTGCTTCTATTATTTCCACATTAAAATCATTAATTCAAAATGACTCTTCAGGATGTCAAAATACTTCAGTGGAATAGCCGAAGTGCTATTTCTAACAAATCTGATCTCCTTAACCTATTAAATTCAAACCTTATTTCTTTGGCTGCTATCTCGGAGACATAGTTTACTCCACCCACCCACTTTAATGTGACCATACTTTAATGTGGGAGTATATTCCTGTCTCCGCGATGATCGCTCGGAAGGTACGGGCGGCGGTGCTGCCCTTTTTATTAAAAAAATCAATATCATTTTCCCCAATAAATAATATCAAACCCCCCAACGCTGATTTCCAAATGGTTGCAGCTTAAATAAAGGACGCATCCTTTATTTCAGTCTATCTTCCTCCAACAGTCCACTTCAATAAACAAATTTGGTTGCAAATCGTAAGTCAACTAATCCCTCCTTTCTTTATATTAGGCGATTTCAATACCCATTTCCCCTTTTTTTTTTTTTTTTTTTTAAATAAATTTAAGATAAATCAAATTTAATAATGTTATAATAATTACTAAGTTCTGCAAGTATTTCTGTTATTTTTACAGTTTTTAATGTGACAGCTGTTTCGGCTTTTGAGGCCATTATCAAACTGTGGATATGTCCACACGGCGACGACTTATTTATATGATTTTATTTATCCCCACCCATTTAAATTTCTATAATGTTCAAAAATGATTCATTAAGAATTGGAATAACCAAAATATTTTGGAAATGCAGCAGTGTCTATACACCTGTTAGAATTAATGACCTAAGGGTTTTCTTAATTGTTGTTACGTGGGTGATTATGTTAAGGAATTATATTTTTTGGGTTTTTTGAAAATATTAAGCAGGGGAGAATTGATCATTTTTGTTTGATTATTAATTAGGGTTATGTTTGGATCATTAGAAGAAGAAAAAATTCTTCTCACCGATAGAAGGAAAACTGCTTTGCTGATAACAGCATATAAACTTCTAAATGGTAACGTCTGTATTCCCGATATTATAGAAAAATTTGAGTTTTATGTCCCCGACAATTATACAAGAGCGCGCAGGCACAGAACCTTTGTCGTTCCAAAATGCAGAACCAACTTACCATTAGTAATGCCGCTCGGAAAAATGATTATGTTACTAAATTACCTGTCCCCTGATATAGATATTTTCCAACTTAATATTCACCAGTTCAAAAACGCTATTATTACTTAATAAATTAAAATAAAATGTATGTTTATTATTGGTTATGTATAACTGTAAATGTGCATTTAAAATAAATAAATAAATAAATAAATAAATTAGTTCTTTTATTTATTTCTAATTGTTCTAGTAAATTTAGTCTAAAACCCTTTCTTTCTATGTGTAAAGGTTTAGGCTCGTTGTTGTCAAGCGAGACGTGGTTTTTCTCCAAGAGGTGAGCTGCGAATTTTGAATCAATTTTATTATTTTTATAGCAACGCATATGTTCTTTGAATCTAGTTGAAAAGGCTCTCCCAGTCTGTCCAATATAAACGGCATCACAGTCTATATGGTCACATTTTAATTCATAAATGCCGCTATTTTTAAGTTTAGGGATTTTACTTTTAGAGTTTTTGAGGTTAGTTCCTATATTATTATTAGTTTTAAAAGCAATATTTAGACCACATTTTTTAATTTCTTTCGCTATTTTTAAAGATATTGGACCGAAAAATTCTAAACATGCAAATTTATCTAACTTATTATTATGTACCGGATATATTGAATTGATTTTATTTTTATATTTTTTCTTTCTTATAATTTTGTCGATGTTATTTGCCTCGTAGCCGTTATTAACCGCGATTGTTTTGATTGTTTCTTTTTCTTTTTGATTTGCTTTATTTTCTAAGGGAATGTTAATTAATCTATGTACCATTGAATGGTAAGCTGATAATTTATGGGACCAAGGGTGAGTTGAGTTTGCATTTATTGTTGTGTCGGTAAATGTTGGTTTTCTAAATATTTCGAAGGTATGTTTATTATTATTTTTACCGATTGTTAAATCCAAAAAAATTATTTTACCTTCGATCTCGTGTTCTACTGTGAAGCAGATTTTATTATTAATGGTGTTGGCCCAATTCGTAAAAATATCTAACTGTCGGTTGGTGCCTTTCCAACATATGAGAATATCATCTACAAATCTGACATAGTATATAATATGTTTTGCTAAGGGGGATTGAAGAATTATGTTTTCAACATAATCCATAAATATCTCCGCTAGAAGCGGGCTTAACGGTGATCCCATGGGAAGACCATCATTTTGTTGGTAATAGGTATCGTTGAAAAGAAAGTAATTTGTTTCAACACAAATTTTTATCAGTTGGAATAACTCTTTTCCTATTACCGGGTTAATATTGCATTTTTCAAGGATGTTATTGATTATTACAAGGCATTCTTCAATGGGGATATTAGTAAAAAGGCTTTTTACATCTAGGGAAATAAATCGACAGTTATGTGGAAGATTAATGTTTTTGATTTTGTTAACTAGCTCTATCGAGTTTTTTACGCTATAACGCGGTGAAAAATTTGTGTATTTTTTGAAGAGAAAGTTAAGTTTTTTTGCTAAGTTTGCTGTAAGAGCATTTATAAATGATACAACGGGTCTTATGGGAGTATTTTCTTTATGGATTTTAGGTTGGCCATACAGAGCTGGGGCTCTCGGGTTCATAACCCTGGCGCTTTTCTTTGACCATTCGGTGGGAAAAATGGCGTTACAACTGTTTATTAAGCTGTTAACATTTTTGACAATATTATTAGTGGGATCTTTGTTTAAAATTTTAAAATCTTCTGGTACCAAGAAGTCTTCCACCTTATTTATATACTCTTTTCTATCAAGTATTACAATAGAGTTTCCTTTGTCAGCTTTTGTGATAGTTAAATCATTCTTTTTAATTTTATCTTTAATATTGTTTAATATTTTAGTTTCTGAGTCGACAAAATATTTATTTTTAGTGTTAACCGTTTTGAGTTTTTTATTTAAGATATCTGCTGTGACGTACTACTTGCAGAACTTAATAATTATTATAACATTATTAAATTTGATTTATCTTAAATTTATTTAAAAAAATTTAATGGAGTTCTACAAATTAAACACCAAAACAATAAATGCCCATTTCCCCGTCTGGGGTTCTGCTTTCTCCGACCGAGATGGTCGAAGTGTGATGGATTTCTTTTGGAAACCTTTTCCTTTTGAATGACGGATCTTCTACTAGGATCTCACACACCAGCACAAACCCCAGTGCAGTTGATCTCTCGATATGATCTACTAGTACTAATCTACACTAGGTGTATTTGGAATGGTTTACCACAAGGCGATGTATTGTCCCCCTTACTGTATAATATATACAGATACGATATGCATGTCACTATTCCCCCACAAGTAAAAGTTATTGATATTTTCGAAGGAAGCAAATACTTTGGGGTGTGACATATTGAATGAAAAAAACATACACTTAGTAAGACACCACTTTATTTTTGAATCAATAACGATAGCCAACCGGGTTTCGCTTGTCCCAAGCTTCATCAGGGCTAAATATCAACTAAAGCTAATTAGATACAGGCACATATTTTTTTTTATTATTATTATTTTTAATTATTTTTTTTAAAAGAAAGACAAACATTCCCGGGTTACGAATAACCTGACAATATTTGAAAATCTCCTACTACCACCACAGTAAGCTGAAAATGTTGCTTGAGTTGTGATGGAGGACTTAGCCAGCCGAGGAATTGAACACACTACGCCTGAGTGGGGGACCCAAGCGCCATGTCAACTCGGCCACCTATATATATATATATATATATATAGGTAAATGAAAACAATGAGTGAAAGAGATACAAAACAGATAGAAAGAGATGCAAAATAGAAAAGGTGGAGACAAATTAGGACGAGGAGGAGGGAGGGAGGGGGGGGGGGGAGGAAAGAACAGTTTCAGCGGCGGAATAAATTTAATATGGGACTATCAGATAAATTAATTTGGTTATTTATTATATTTAAATTATTATTAACTGCTTTTTTTATTTCAAGGGCTTCTAAGTTGTTCTAATTTCAGATCCATTTTTATGCAATATTTTAGTTCCAGAGATTTTATCGAATGAATGATTAGATTCTATTACATGATTCGCGAATTCTGAAAAGGCATTATTATTTAAACATCGTATATGTTCTTTTACTCTTAAGTTGACATTCCGGGCCGTTTTTCCGATATAAAAAGCAGAACAATCATTACAATTAAGTTTATATATGCCCGAGTGGCTTAGTTTGTCGTCTTTATCTTTAGTATTAATTACTTAATAATATGCACAATTTTGTCAAACAAAAACGTAAGGGTCCGCAGAGTGTGTTGGATTAGGAGGTGGCTTCAAAGAAAAAGTAGTGATGGGGCTTTCGTTCGTTTAACGGCAGAATTAAGAATTGAGGATCAAAAAAAATTCTTTAATTTTATCCAAATTATAGCAACTGACTTCTAATACATATTGGAAATGATTGGACCGCTAATTAAAAAAGAATGATACTCGTTTTCGGAATGCTATTTCACCAGCTGAAAAACTAATGAGATTCCTTAGGCGTGTGTGTGTAACACCATGTACGATCGTATGAGAAATTCGGATATCCGCAAAGAGTACAAGGCTGATGTAAGCGTAATGCGTAAGACCAAGAAAGGGACGCTTAGATGGTTTAGGCATGTAGAGCGAATGAGCGAAGAAAGGAGTTTAAGAAGAATATACTTGAGTCAGGTCAAGTCAAGAGTCAGAATAATAGAAGAGTATGTATAAGACGATGTATGAATGTGAATGAGGCGAGAAGTGTGTGCCAAGACCGAGTTGTTTGGCAGTCTGTCCTCTCAGCCTACCCCCGCGGGGAAACGGTGTGATGGTTAGTTAGTTAGAAAAATTAATGGTGACTAATCGATTTTTGGCGTCAGGTAATGTTTTCTATGTATTCTTACATTGCATTTTTGTATGAATTCATTGGAGATATTAATTTGTTGTGAAGTTTGATAGCTGATTCATCAGTTCGTGAAGTCAAATAGTAGAATAATTATCACACATTTACACAGGCATTTTTTAAACATGACATTGTGTTAATGATAAATAATGTTATGTTAGTCTCCATAGATTATTGCAGTGTATTATTTCATAAAGCTGTTCATGGCGACAAGAAAACAAGTCCCGAGGAGCAATGGCGGAAAGACCGAATCTTACTGTCAGTGTTGCAGATTTATATTTTACCATCCCGACAGTGACGTCAAAACTTACTGTAAGCGTCTCAACTTATCAATCTGTTTTGATAAGCTGTGAGAGAGCCGTAAATTCCCGCGTGAGCGATTAGACCTGTCAAAAACTAAAAAAAACTTCTGTAACTTGGTATAAATTACGGTAAGTGACTCATGGTGTCGTTTACATTGGTAAATTTGTCATAAGTCGCTTACGTGAGCAACTTACAGGAAAAAACTTACAAGTGTAAAGTCAGCCTTAAGGTAAAAACCTACATGTTTGAATAAAGAACAAGTTCGTGTTTTTGTTTTTATTAGTTAATGTTTAGAATCAACAGAAGTGAGGTTCCATTTTAAGGTACAAATTATGCAGCTTTAGCTACAGTAGAGTATTATAGACTGGCTTCAGTTGTTAGTTCCTCAACAGTAGTGGTTACCTCTTCAGTTGTGGGTTCGGCCGTTGTGGTGGGGGGAAGACAATTGCTTCCGTCCACGTTCACTGGGTAGTCGCACACCTGCAAACGAAGACCGTTGATATGAGAAACTGACTAAACGTAATATGAGACCTTAGATAATAGAAACAAAAGGAGATGCCGATATGGAAGCATACCGACTGTCGCCGAGTTACGACCAAACTGCAAGGACTATCAAAGCGGCAGAGCCAGTAAAAAGTAGATAGAAACAAAAAGGAAAAAAAAAAACGTAGATGCGATTTGCAGTAGTATTGATGCACGATGTTGGCCACTTTTTTACACTCGCAGTTTCATAATAATGATGGTTCATGGACCATATCTCTTGATTCTTTATTCATGGGATGATCTATATCTGTCCGTGAGCACAACTAGAAAGCAAAGCAGCCGTCCAGGTTGAGATAGGTTTGGTTGGGTGAGGTTAGCTTAACATAGCTTAGTCGAATTCAACCATAGCCAAGGAAATCTTTACGTGAAATGGGAATACCTAATAATTCGGGTTGAGCTAGATTAAGTCAGGTTGGTTGGTTCCAACCACAACCCTGGGAAACTCTTCATGAAGGTGGAGCCGTCCTCCGGGTTGGGTTGGGTGGGGTTAAGTTAGTTTGGTTGGACCCCCGAATGTTGGGTTTAACCACACCCCCCGAAAGAGCTGTCCATGTAAGCGAAACAGTCTTCCGGGTTAAGCTTGGTTAGGTCGGGCTCGGTTAGGTTAGATTGAATAAAGTTTGGTTAGGTTGGTTGTCTTTCCCCGGAAACAGTCCATAATCACGGACTTCTTGCTGTAGTCTGTAGTAAATATAGAAGGTGAAGCACTTGCCAGGGTTGAGCTAGGTAAGGTGGGGTTAGGATAGGTTATGTTAGGTTAGGTTATCTTACCCCGATGAGAGGGTTGAACCACAGGCCTGGGAAGCAGTCCATTAGTACGGGTAACTCGTTGTAGCAAGTGTAGAAGGTGGAGCAGTCGGCAGGGTTGGGCAGAGTGGGCGCTCCGCCCTCGCTGGGAGGGGGCGGGCACACCGGCAGCGCCACTGTCAAACTCAGCACGCAAACAACCAGGAACACGAATACACCTAGGAACAAAGAGATTTTCTCAAGATTATTCCGCTTCACTCTCTTATAACCATAACCAGTAAGCTAAATTCTTTGGCAGAGCGGTTAGCTTCTTGGCTCCGACCACGAGAAGAGAAAATTGAAATCTATATTTTATAAAAATAATACTTAATGGTATTGTAACTCTATTTTGAATTTCTTGACATGTTGGCATCGTGAATAACGATATTGCGGTTTCTTTGGCAAACAAGAAGCGTCCAACCCAAAGCGTGTTACC